>JARFNZ010140285.1:0-10553 GCA_031763405.1 Balanus nubilus
AAATTTTTGACCGGACCCCCCCCCCCCCCTCCCCCTCCCGGTAGCTGAAAACGTGTTGTGGCCCCTCCCTGAGCGAAATGCTGGCTACGTGCCCGTCTGTGAATGAGCCCCCCAACTTCCAAATAGTTCCCGCGTCCTTGGTGATTAGCAGCCACATAATTGTCGTAATAGGGGGATACGATCTCAAGGGGCCAAAAAATGAAAAATAGGGCCAGGGGAATGGGGCTAAAAAAAATGATAGGCTTCCTTATAATTAGGTTTATGCTAGCTATTTGTTCATTTTGCTCTACAATTTGATGTTGTTCATCACCCCAATTTGCGGTTTTAATATGATGAACACACATAGGCATCACCAACGGGGGGGAGGGGGGGGGGGGGCGGCGAGGTTCGCTCGAAACCCTCTCCGGCACCCCCATGTTTCGCAGGATTTTAACAGAAGCCTTATGACGCCGGCCCTCAAACCCCTCGCTGGCTCCTCCATACCCCTTGTTGTCCCCTTCACTCAAAATGTTGTGGCGTCGCCCCTGTAAACACATATTACCTCCCTATATATGTAGAGAGGTAATATGAGGTACTACTCTGACATGACGTATTTTCTTGTTTATTCTCTTGTTTTTTCTTGTTTCTCTAAATTTATTCCTCTTTTGTGGAGGGGGGGGGGGTGTCTATAGTGGTGTATGCCCGCCAATAGTTGCCCGACATCATTAGTTTAGGTAGAATTTTGAAGTCGATTCTTTCCATGTAACACCATTCATTCAGTTATGTTAAAAACCGTCCTTCTGGCCCCCTGAATCCACCCTCCTATAAATGGGTGAAACATAACTTAAGATATTCGGGTTTCATGTATATCACATTTGTACAAATTTATTGTATTTTCAGGACATTGTACACAGCACATATTAACTTGCAAAGTCTGTTTCATTGCGACCTCCAATTACTTTTGGACTGCAAGTCTGGCACGAACATACGAGTGTGCTTCCGCCTAACATTCGCTAGTTACCACCCTACAATTACGCGCCATATAAGCCGTTTCCGTTATGACATATCTCGTTTACCGGCACTGGCTTCGTCGCCGGTATTCCTAAATGATGCAGTCGATAATTGCTGACCGCCCTGATCACGCATAATCCACGTCGTCTGCTGCCGGCTTATAATTGATGCAATTTGCATACATTGATTCCATTCGAGCTGTCGAAGCCTGCTTTACTGATACAATATGTCTCGGCGCGGTTTGCGCCCGAGGCAAATTACACAGCACAGTCAGACTGCGAACTGATCCGCCTTCATTATTCATCGAATTAGTGGCCGCTGTCACGGGTGTTTGCGACAGCTTATCACGACATTTTTATTTCTGTATCGACGCTAGGTTCGTGTTCATAACAACTGCGGTGTGTAATTATGTAACATTCGAGTATGCCTTTCGAGGGCTGATAAGTGGTATGCCGATATTGTGTGAAACCGGCCATAATTTGTAATTAGACTGATTGCATTCGACTCTCGAAAACAACGCTGATTTGTCAGCACATTTGACAGGGACATCGAAAGATGATAATTATACCCCTGTCACATAGAAAACTCATTGGTTCGGAAAGTAGTTTCAATATACCCTCACAAAACATCACACAAAGTCTTGTGTCGAAACCCAATACTTTTGAAGCCGCCCCCTCCCCTAGTTGGAACTGTTAGACCCCTCTGGGCCCAGTTAGCATGGATGTGTTGCATGCGGCCCCCGCTCGGTACTGCCTGCTGCCAGTCGGCCCTGCCCAGCCATCAACCACGTGCCGCCGCCCCTCTTCGCCCCCTCCAATGAACGATGACCGGTATCAATTTGGAGCTGATAGCCATACGGCTATAGCCGCGGATAACGAGCGTGCATCTGTAACTGTCAGTCGCGGGTGCCCGGTCCTCTCGGCAGCGCGAGGAGCCGTCCCGCGGGACCGACACGCGAGACCGCCTCACGGGACCGAGACGCGTCTGTCTTCTCGCCGTGAAACGATAGCCGGCAGCACCGCGCACACCACTCAAATCACGGTCCGGCCAGGGTCTGAGCCCTCTCCCCTCTGCCAGCAGCCTCTGTCCTGCCCTCGCTGCGAGCCCTCTGGCACTCGCCGCTTATTTGCATGGCTACAAAGCGCGAATATCGGTGCGAAACGCGAGCAGAACCCCGAGCCGGCTGTGGCGGCACGTGGCGCGGGAGAATAGCCATCTGCAAATGTCCTCTCTCCGGCCGGAGCGGCATGAAATGAATGTTTGCTATTTACATTTTCCGACTCTCCGTCGGACAATGGTTGCGCTGAGCATTCAGCGCCGGTGATTTCTGCTCGATTGTGACGTTTATCGATGGACAGGGATAAACTGATAAATCGACGACGCTGGAAACTGTTGCCAGGGTGTCGCGCTTCGCCAAGGAGATAAATGATAATTGCCTCTATCACGTGTCTTCATTTGGCGCGGAATTCTCGGTCCCCGCTTCTCCCCTTGTGCCCAAATGAGACGGAAATGTTTGTTCGGGCGCATTTCGAAGCGGGCACAACGCACAAGTCATCTGTATAATCTCTGAATGAATATGCGCTGATGAATCCCGAATAATGACCGGCTGCTCCGACGTAGATTTTGTGACTCATGACGATATTAAGCACGTCTCCTGCCTAAATAATTAAATAAGGTTTCTAATTCAATAATGTTATTAGCAACTATCCAGCAAAATGCTTTGACTTTAAATCTCATCGGGAAAGTACATGCACTATAGGCATAGTCTTTGGGTTAATAAAAGCAAAGTTATGTATTTGTAAAATTTTGCATGTAAACCCTATACTTAGGTATATGTTTAGTTTTGCACACTATTTTTCAGAAGTAAGTTTCAGCTCTCACATAAAGCTTTTGACACCAACGGCTCATTTCCGTGCCCGGATGTCGAATGCGAAATGTAAAGGTTTTTACAGTAAAGGTTTTAAGCAGACAGTTTAGTTTTCAGTTATTGCCAATTTGCCACGTCACATTTCATTTTTGTAATTTATTCACCTGTTAGTTGTTAAACGCCAGTACTACTGGGTCCCAGAAAACATTGAGCAATGAGCCATTGATCATTCTTGTATATAAATTAGCATCTGTTTTCCTCTGCAATGTATATGTTTATATATAGTTAATTTAAGCGAGAACGCTTTAAGACACTGTTACGGAGATAAATGGTGCAACTTTGGTTCCTTGGGAGGGCCGGTGCACATTCGCCTATTGTGTACACAGCAGAGCTAATATCGCAGGTGCTCCTCGCCGAAGGTATTGATACCCAAATTTAATCCTTTTTTGACTATCCGTCGGGCGTGCGTCTACAGATGAAATTTTGAAAAAAAAGTGCACAAAATGTGCTGCGCACTGTCCCTAAACGCCGTCAAACGCTGCGCCATATCCAGAAGACCCCACCGATTGACCTCACGCTACAACCGAAAAAATCGCCGCGTGCAGGGTAACCGGTCTGTTACGGACACCGGCTCTGGAGCGGGCAGGAGCGGCGCGGCGGTCTGTTATGGACGGGTAACCGGTGCGGGCAGGAGCGTGCAGGGTAACCGGTCTGTTATGGACACCGGCTCTGGAGCGGGCAGGAGCGGTGCGGCGGTCTGTTATGGACGGGTAACCGGTGCGGGCAGGAGCGTGCAGGGTAACCGGTCTGTTACGGACACCGGCTCTGGTGCGAGCAGGAGCGGCGCGGCGGGGTGCATTATTCATCCCGGTGCCGAGCTCGGTAACGAGCGGGTGCCAGGCGCGCTGTGACAGTTACGACCAGCCAATAAATGGACCCACTCCGAGAAGGGCGCACACGACTGCCGGTCACGCAGAGTGACCCCTCGCGGTCTTCTGTTGAGATGAAGTCTTCTTTTGCGTAGCTATAGCTGACAAACAGCTAATGTTGATACATTAGGAGATTTGGAGGCAGACAATGCATATCGCTTACGTTACAGGCATCTTCTGTTGGCTGCTTTGTCGTGGGAATAAGCCATCGAACGCATACATGTGCCGAATGCGGTGATTTGCTGTGCTCCCGTCAGAGGGTCGCGTCGGGCATTTGTGAGGGAGTGGCCTCATGACGGAGGGCACATTTAGGCGGTCGGCAGCTGAGGACGAACAAATGACATCCTGGGGTCAGTGACTTACTGCTTTATTGATATCTGGTCACCGTCTGACCGCTGTCACTTCACTCTCGCTATGACTTTTGTTTCGAGTAAAACTTACATTCAAAGTCGGCTTTCTAGTATTATGATTTAATGAGTTTATTATGCATTTCGTATTACTGGTTTCGCATAACGCAAATAAACAACATAGTGTTTCCCTTACAGTACAGCTCAACTTAACATTCAGTAAACCAACCATAGTAACCAACCATAGTAGTTCAGTAAACCAACCATAGTACAACTTTGTTATCTTATCTCGACATCCTTATCGCACCTTTGGCATCTTAATTCGCGAGCCTCTGCTGCATTATTCATCCTGATTTTCCACGGGCTCCTACTCGCGGCTACTCGTGCTGCGCCGCTCGACTAGATTAATTCCTCCACCTCGCCCGATCGTCGACCGAGAGACCCTTGAGCCGCTGAATCTGAGAGGTTTGACATTGGCAAATGGCGTATGGTAATTTCTGGCCCGGCCTGAAGACAGATTACGGCAAATAGCCATCAGTAATAGGGGCAGCGCGGGCAGATTAATTATCGGCAAACTACCGCCGCTGAATATTCAACATCGCTGCACGGGCGAATCAATCAGGGACGAAAGGGATGCGGCTGCTAAATGGACACGCAGACTCAGCGCTTAGTTGTCGCTCTTGGGCAGACTGGAAGCCAGAGGCAGCGGTGACGGTGGTGATATTGCAGATTGTGTTGCAGGGGTTAGACGTCATTTGGTCAGGTCAGGGCTTCTTTGGAGGTTGGATGTGTAATATGATGCACGAAGGGGAACGACGCCCCGAACGTCCGCAAGCGAGGCAAGTCATTAGTGGCTTTTAAATGAGTGCTTTTAGGTAATTTTGGACGATATTGCGGACATAATTTGCGGTGCGTGAGCATTGCGCTTCATTTTATCGCGGTCGAAGTGTTACGTTTGTCTCAGTCTAAGTTCACTGTCTAATTATATGTTTAGAGTAGGTATGCATATCTACCAGCGTCAAGTTCCTCTTTTACATAGTCGCCTAGTATGACTATAATAACCGTAGCTCTTCACCTAATTATATGTTACAAAGAGGGTGATTATGAAGCAAGTGCAAATACAACCATTGACTTTACAGCCTATCAGCAAATAGCGAGCGAATTAGCATCACTAATTTGGTTTTGAGATGTTGTGCATTCAATAATACATCGGAGCAATAATGCAATGAAATAAGTCATCTAGAAAATAAGAAGATTAAACGTCAGGGGCGTTAAAACTCATTCATATCTACATAGCGAACAACCAGCACTTTGCACTTAACTTCCGGAATACTGCACGCCCCGGAAACGGAAATATTTCCGGTCGTTTTCCGTGAACGGCAGAAACAAACAGCTCTCTGCCGGAAGGTGACATCAGCGGCAGCAGTGGCAGCCCGACCTAACGATATAATCCGTCTCCTCTGCCCAACGACTGTCATCCGCCGTAGATAGAAGACAGGCGGGGGAATTCAGAGGGCGTTCCCGCCCCGGTGGCGCCGCTCCCGAAAATGTGTTCAGTGACAGTGAAAGACGGCAGCGCGGGCCATTTCGGAAAACAGCTCGCGCCGGAAGAATAAAAGTCGCATCGGGCGGAACTCTGCTGTATGTAATTGACGCTCGGCGGTCTCCTCTGGTATCTATCGCCGACTTTTTGTCTGCGAAATTCGCTTCGGTGAGCTGTGTTTTAAGGACGCGGAAGACGTCCACGAACAAATTGCAGAAGTGGCTCAGTGTTTTGCGCTTGCTGACAACCTTCATCAAGTTACACTGACGTATAACAAAGTCACCGCTGGGTCAATTTATCTTCAGAGACTTACTTCTGGTTGGCTGGGTCCCAGCTCCAACCACTCTATTCATTCCAGCCTGGTGTCCACCCCTTCCACTTTGGCATCATAACCCTGACCACCCCTTCTGCTGGGACTCATCACAGCGTGTCGGGGCTGATCCTACACCGTTCGGCACCTGCCCGCACCCCTCCCCTCCCCTGCGACCCCCTGACCGGCTGGTGATAGGGGTGATTACCATGGTGATTGTGACTGATCACTGATCGGCGGCCCGGCTCAGCCGGGATCAATCACGAGTCTGTCGGCGTCCTGACGACCAGAGGTCAGGCGACACGCGACGCCGGGTCATCCCGAGGTCACGTCCAGGTCACGACGAGGTCAAGTTTGGGTCACCGGATCTGAGGGGTGCTGATGGGTGTGGACTGTGGAGCCATCTGAGAGTTATCATAGGACTAGGAGGTACAGTCGGAGGATGTTGTAGAAATGTGATCTCAATGAGAAATAAGCTTACTGGGAAAGTGGTGTGTTCTACTGAGCGGCACTGAGCGGCACTGAGCGGCGGCGGATCTGGCCGTATGCTGCCGGAAAAGCTCACTCCATTCAGATATATGACAGACAAACTGTATCTAATACAAGGATCTCAAACCCGAGTTCGCCGATAGCTTTAAAGTTCACTGTGAAAAGTGGAAAGTGCACTAGGGGAGTAACGCTTGACGGCCCTTGCCGTGTCACGGGGGCAATGCCTGAACTCTGGAGGTTCACTGTGTTTTCTTACAGAGATAACGTCTGGTGAGTCACCACAATATCCGGAGACACAGGAGACGCGGAGGGCCGCTGCCCGTGACGGGCCATAGCCACCGTGACATGGTTTGACGAGGACCGCACGAGTGACAGGGCTGCAGAAATATGCTGTAGGTGTTCTGGTAAACGGGCGCAGAACAAAAACCGTTTGCTATGAATTGAATGTCTGCACCCAACTTAGTGTGAACTGAATACTGTCATGGGATAGACAGGGCGATGCAATGAGAGGGTGCGATTGTTACCGCGATGGTTTGAATATGCTTTATTAGGTAAGAACAAATGCTCTAATACATACATAAATGGGAAAATATGTGTTTTACATGCTTTAAGGGACAATATCACCACCATGGCGGTAAAAACGGCTAAAATTCTTAGCGAATTTGTTGTCACTGATGGTAGGGTTTAAACATGCAGCCGCATCACCTAACAGGAGATAAGAGGAAATCATTTATGACTCACTTTCAACTAAAAAAAGAACTGCGTAATTATGATCAGCACTATTTCAGCATGATGGTCGCCACCGTAAATATTGCATGGAATTCGGTGCACTTCTTACGTCCCTGGTGGCAAGTACTGCTACAACGTTTGTTTATACTTAGTTTGAGTTGCCAAGCAGAATATTCAAATTCGCCGCAGAGGATGAACCAAAGTCAAGCGAAATCCGGAGACGCAATACAGGTCATTTACATAATTTAGCCATAGTATCAGCGAATCATATTGATCCATTTTTTTTTTAAAGATAAGCAGCGGACTGCATTCGCCTAAAAGATAAACCAGGGGCTATATTACGAGTACATATACAATTTTGTATTTAAGGTGGCAATGTCCTTTTAAGCCTACTCCAACAACTTTAATTTCAACAAGCACACTTTTTAAAAAAATAAGCCAATTTAACTGTTTGTTTGATTTAGTGGACGAATGGCTGATTAATCCTCGCCAGTGTAAGGGGGGGGGGGGGTTGTTGCCACTTGCCACCCCCCCCCCCCCTCGGTTTTTCGGGAATAACTCGCGTAAAAAGCGGCGGATCGCGACATAAGTTCCGGTACCCTAGTATTGATAACTTTTACACCCACTGTAAACAAAATTCGGAACCGTGACCCCGATTACCCGTAAACTGTGACCTTTTTCTCAAGGTCATGTCAAGCGCAAATTGCGTCATGTGGTATATCGCTGAGTATAACTCGCGCGTTTCCTGATTTTTGATGTTCAGGAGTATACAACCAGGTGTTGCAATGTGACCTTCATGGTTTCAAATGAGGTTACGACTCCTCAAAGATCAACCGAGGTCACTGACCTCTGATGACCTCGGTTGACCTTTTTGATTCCCAGATTTTTATATGGTTTTTTATGCGATGATTTCGGATTCCAAATTCGTTTCACACAAATACGGGTTCAAATGAGGTCATGACGTATTGCAGGTCAAGCGAGGTCACTGACCTCATATGACCTAAGTTGACCTTTAACCTTTGCCTAGGAATGAAGGTCAACTGAGACCTGAAATGTATCAAAACGCATTCTACGGACCAAAAGAAACGTCTTGGTCCTTAGAGCGAGGCTCTAGCTTGACAAGAAGCCATTTTATGGGCAAAAATGGAATTCGGTGATTTCGGGTAATTGACCTGACCTCAGAGGTTACCAAATAACCCAGGACCTAAAAATCGAGTATCATCGGCTTTGTTTCGTCATGAGCAACACACTCGTTTTTACCGCGAAGCTCTAGCTCAATTAGGGGCGAATCGGGGGGGGGTTGCATCGAATCCCCCCCCCCCCCCTGCACGGAGAGGCAGCAGTTTTGTCTTACGCTGGCGAAGGTTAAACTTACCAATTTTGCTGTGACTAATTTAAGGGATTACACCAAGAGCAGTATTAACTTCTTACGTTGCCTTCGAAATGTTAAGTGCTATTTTGCCGATGTTAACAAAAAAACAAAAAAAACATTCAGCCGTTGGCATTCTTGCAAATAAAACTCGCAATCATCACATTCAAGGAATTATCTCAAATAAAGAAAAACGTTGTAAAATTCGGAGACGTAACGTCCCCAGTTTCCGTCAAACTTCCAGGAGCCTTTGCCACTTGGGTGGCCCAGGTTGAGCGAACGGGACAAATCGGACAATGGTATACGTCACTGTCGTGTCCAAGAACCCATCGGTGGGTTGAGGTGACACAGAGCGCCGGTTGCTGATTGTCGATACAGATAGGTGGAAAGACTCCTCGAGCTTAATTCCTGGTGCCGCATTGTTTCGGAAGGAATACTTTGAGGACGTAACAGATAGGTGATCTTGGAACTTGGAAGAGCATGTGATAAGAGTTTTTCCTGTACCTACTGCAATGCTCCGTATGTCGCTGGCGACGTGTTGTTTCATACCGAGAACGAAAGCCAAGCGCCTCACACCTTCATTGGAAGTTGCATTGTCACACTTTCTACGTCCGTGGGGCGTGAAATCTTGGATCTGACAGATGTTGATTCAAATGTGTTGCGAGTGATGACAACATCATGGGATGCTTGCTTATCCATATACTCATAGTGGACGCAGATGTTACACTAGTATTCATCGTTATGCCAGATTGATGCGGAAGTCTTTGATGATGAAGGTAATCCTCTCTCTCTTTCAAAGCAGACCACCCTGAAGTCAGACACGCATCACTGGCTTCTTTTCAGTTGCAAAGTGGCACGGTGACACAGTTATCAGCTCGAACCCGGCGCCATCGCCGCCCACGGTCCCGATCGGGCTGCAGCTGCCGCCCACAGCTCCCGCTGCCATCAGGGACGATCGGCGTCTGTGTGGCACGCACACCGTGTCTGCCTCCCACGTCACACCTGTCACGTACCGTTATCACTGTCTCTGTCTCCGCCGCTGCCTCTCCGCTGCCCCCATCGCCGCCGCCGCCGCCGCCGCTGTTGCTGCTCACGACAGACACAATGGCTCTCTGAGTCAGTCAGCTAAAATCAGGCCGACTGCTGCCCCCCCCCCCCCCCTCCAGACCAGTCTCTCCATCCCCGAACAGGCCCATCATTACCTTTCTGACCCGGTATTACGTACGCCGCGTAGTGCGTACGTACGACGTCCCGCTGTGTGCCGCGTCAGGGCGCCGCGGGGTCCCGCCGCCAAGCGCGCCCGCACCTATTGGGCGGAATTGGGCTGGAAATTGAGGTCTTTGGAGACTGCTGCGAGGTGTCAAGGTGGGACGAAATCGGCAGAATTGGTGCCGTTACCTGGTGTTATCGGGACCCGGGGTGTTGGTGCGGTCAGATTGGGGATGTTACACCGTTATGTCGATAGGCCGGGTAAAGTATGATGGATGTTGGCGATGGAAAATTATGACGCATTGTGTGTTTAATATGATGGGCCTTTTCGCAATATGTTTGTCTGTAATGCTATTCGGGTGAAGAAAATTGTGTGTTTTCTTAGCACCTGTTCGACGGCCATCTTGGACTTGGACCGTATTAGCTCTCTGGCTGTAACACTCAACAACAGTATACTATTTCATTTAAATCACTGCATGATTCGGAACATAACTCTTTCAAAGCTTCGTTTCGCCATCGTTCGGTCCATCCATCCAAGCTTCAATGAACATCACCACCCACTGGCGGATCCAGGGGGTGGGGGGCTAAGCACCCCTCTACACCACCTGAAATCAGCGCAAATTTACGCATTTTCTGAATTAGTAGGAAATATCAGCAACTTTTATCAAGGGAAATATTTTAACGTCTAAGAGTACATAAGGAAGCGAAAGCGAAGAGTTCCCTGAATTTTGTGAAACTTCTTTGGGATGTCTTGGGGGGGGGGGGGGGCGC
>JARFNZ010140307.1:0-10552 GCA_031763405.1 Balanus nubilus
GGGGGGGGGGGTATGGAGTAGTGCCGGGAGATTTATGTACGTGGGTAAGTCAGATAACTATTTCAATAAAAGCGTGCGCAATTATTCAGCGCATTGTTTTCTCATTTAGCCCAAGTTTCATTTCACAAACCATTGGCCGTTTTTGTCCATCCTTCTTTGGCTGGTCTGGAAGTCGATACTGCTCCCTCTGTTGTTACTTAAAGCTAACTATTAACATACGCTCTGGAGGGGGTCTCTGAATTTAGCGCCCTGGTGGTGTGCAGAATCTGCCCCCCCCCCCCCCGCCTCCCCTACGATCTCAGCTCTCATAAGAGCTAAAATAACGAATTTTAGAGGGTAGGTGTTGGCGTTAAGGAACTCTATTGTGTGCAATTTTCACGACTCTAGGTCAATATTTGCAACGTCAAATGAGGTCAAATTTGCCAAACTTTCTCAACTTAGGGCCTAAATATCCGACCTTCATATTTTCGCTCTAGCACAAAACTATGATGGCTAAGAAGAAAATAAAAACAATCGGAAGCTCTTGAAATTCCCTATCGCTCCACTGTCTTCAGATTTGACATCAGGTTAACAGTTTAGGCTCCAGAGGTCATCAAAGGTCAATGACTGTTTTCTAGGAAAAAAATATTTTTTTGCGAATAACTTTTGATCTAACAAAGATAGGACAATAATTTTGGCACCACCGTGTTTCTCTCGTCAAGGCGCTTTGAAGCATGTACATGGTGACCTTTTAAGGACAATATAAAAATTTGACCTTAGGTTAAGGTCACGTGATGGCCCAAAAAGGTCATGTTGCATATCAGTCAATGTGCCTTGAAGAGACAAACACTTTGGTGCCTTCCGCACGTTTTTTCTTCTCTATCAAAAGTGATTGGCAAGAAGTGAACACATTTGGTATCTCTATTTGTAAGTGACCTCAGGTGACTTCAGATGACCTTGATGACGTCACTCATCAAACATTGCGCCTTGATCATAAAGAACAGCATAAGGTTACGTGATCCGGAAAGAATTAGATAGATATGACGCGTTTCCTCCGGATAGAAAATATATCTATTTTCCCCATCGACTTATAATGGGGAAGCCAGAAATTGACCTGACCTCAGGTCACCGAGATCAGAAAATCACAGATTTACAAGTTGTAGGTAGCTGTCCTCTTATGAAATCCTGAAAGTTTGAAACCGATCCGCAAAAAAATGCGGCCACGGCACAACCGTAAACTTGCAAAATGGTAATTTTCGCATGTCCGTGCTTTGACCTGATCTGGTGACCTGACCTGACGTAGTCAAAATTTTCGCACAATGTGTCTTATTTAATTCTAGGCAGGTACTGTAGAAACATGAGGGGGACATACTTTGCCACCCAGACCGCGTGCTATCACTGACCACTAAAAACTACCATGTAATAAGCCTAGTCTATCTTGATGCACCAAAATAATCACGAACTCCTACTGTTATTAAAAGACAGTCGTCTTTTGGGCATTATCTTCGAGACTTTCAACCAAAATATTTGAATTGTAATCTCAATCGTGCTTAATGACCACAAATGGTACTTTACACTAAATATTAACGCGTTGTAAAATATTGTATGGTCTAAATACTCCAAAACAACATCCAAGCTATACATTAACATGAGAGCAAACTGAACGGAAGTACGTTTGCTGCTGATTCCCACCATTGGTTTGGCTTCACTTTCCGCTGGGCATAAAGCAAATAGTGCTTTACACATCGAGGTTAATGCAAGAAAATAGTTCACTGCAGAATATCAATACGGACTCTTCGTCAATACGATGAATTAAGAATAGAAGTTAGATCGTTATTTCCAAACATGGAGGATTCCTGTTTACACAGTAATGTTTACATGGTGGCCTGGGGTGGTTACGAGTCTAGATCATTACATGCCTTTGAGTTGCAATGGCTCGACTTTCCGTCAAAAATAGATGCATGTACGATTTACTGACACGAACGGGAATGCCTAAGCGAAGGGTTAACTTTTTCAGCACAACCAAAATTTAGCTGCCACCCCTCAACTCTGCCTGCATTAACTTCTCACAACACTGTTTCCAAGAGCGTTACAATAATCAATCAATAATTACCAGTCTGCACCTCTGCCTTGTGCTGGGACCGTATCCGAGGCGAACTCTGCAACCAGTGACGTCACTTCCGCTCGCCTTTCTCGGTCGGGTGGGCCTACCGACCACCGACCAGCGCCGCCTCTGCCCGTTCGCGGGCCTGAAGGGCCGGCGGGTCCGTCCTCCCGCGCCCAGAATAGGCCGCCCGTCGCCACCAGAATGTAATTACCCGTGGACCTGGGAGCGTAAACCGCTGTAAGTTCGACAGTTTTAGCCCTGGTGGACACGAATGGCCACATGGGAACCGCTTCGCAATGTCGTCCTGGTGAGACAATGGGTAGGTATGGAATTATCCCGCCACTTTTGCCGAGTTTGACGCACCTGTAACAGTTTGGGAGCTTGGGGAAAACCTATTATTCATAATAGGAGATGTCTTTGGATGGTTTCGAGAACACGTATCATCGTATAAAATGAGGATTCAGCACACCTCTGCGAGATAATTGCCACCCTGAGCATTCTGAAACGTGCTGCACTCGAATGGCCGAACTTTCGGTACTCAGGGTGTCGTTATTCCTTTGGCATCTTGTAGTCTCAGGCCATTCGCGGGTGGGATATTCGCGGCACAATCCATTTGTGTTGGTATCATTCTCGAGAAAATGTTTCAACTTGGTCTCTCTGCGGAGTCTAATCTAGATTTATCACCGTCTCGTCGCGGGAATATATCACCCCTTGCGTCGCGCGTCCGCCATTCATGCAGTCAGTTGCAGAGGGGGCGGGCTGGTCCATTTCAGGCCCTCCTTCCTCTCTATGACCATCCCATACGCCCCCCCCCCACGTACGAGTGTAAAGAGATGACGCAGGAACCGAGGTGAATATGATAAAAGAGCCTAGTTGAAAATGATGAAAGAAACCTAGGTGAAAGTTATAGAAGAAACCGAGGTGAAAATTATAGAAGGAACCGAGAAAAAAATAATAAATTGAATCGGGGTGCATATCATTTTCACCGAAAAAGCCAAGGTGACAATGGTAAACGTAGCGTTCACAAAATGGCATTCTACTCTACGCATGCGCTACTTTTTAGAGGAGGTGTGTCATGACACCCTTCACGCTCGAAAAAGCGTAGACAGTTTTTACGCACTGAAGACATTTTCCGCGCACTTTCTTAGTGCTTATATACATTATTTAGCGTATTATTAAGATAATGTGGCATTGTAAAATCATTTAATATCAGCAAGCTTTGATTTCCGAGTCTTAATGCCAGTGAAAAGGTTCCCAAACAAAAAAATCAAGTTATACGGTAAAACGTCGTCTCTTCTGAGATTTGAACCCATGCCAAGGTAATAGACTCTTGCTCAGTATGGCCGGGTATGACCGCAAACAGACATGCAGTTATATATGACGAAATTACCACTCGAATTTTGTTTTAGTGCGAGTAATGATGGTTTGAATACAAAGATAATGAAATGTTCTGTATTTTAAGGTTGTTTCCCCCAGTGCTCTTTCGATGATGCGGTTAGAACGGCCACCACAAATTAAAAATGTCGCTTTCAGAGCGAGTTCCCAATGTTAAAATGTCGGGACATTGCCGGATGAAAAATTAAAGTATCGGTCCAATCGTTATGATTGATACAATTAGGTTACATAATTTCAAAGAAAATTGAATATATAACGTTTTTAACTTGTTTCCCATGGTTTTTGAAGGTATTTAGTTAAACTTATATATATATAAAATTGAGCGAATTCCCAATGGGAGGATAGTCGTCGTGGTACCCGCCAAATCTCGTCATGGCCATTGTGTGAACGCTACGAGCAACAGTTAAATTTCGTCTGAAAACTGACTACTTCGACAGAAAAAATAAGGCAATAGTTATTGCAGTGGCATATGCCGGTGTTCATTGTTGACAACCATTGGATCTCTTAGAGGCATTAAGTCAAATGTTCAGTTACCAGTCTCGGGTAAACTTTGGCGTAACAGGGGATCAATGAATGGTATCCAGGACGGTGAAAATGGGATCTGTTTTAGCTTATAAGCACCGACAGTATCCTGTAAAATTGTGATCCCTGCTAAATGTTAACATACAAAAAAAATACATGAGATAAGAATTAAATCGCAACAATATCATGATATTAACAGTATTGTGGCCTATATTTGTGATTTAGCTAATGAACGATTCCCATGTCAACTACTTTTAAATCACTTCTCCCCAACTGCTGTCCAATGTTGGCAAACATCCAAACTTGATTATTCACATCGATATTGTGCATCTCGAAAGTGTTTTAACCGTAAAATGCATCAGGGCGATAAACATCCTTTACTGCGAAACCTCGGAAAATGATTGAATTGCTGAATATATGAATACTAGAACAGCTAATAATCGTTCAATACGAAATGCGTCCATCGCTTTGGGACCGGACGCTTTCCGCATTGAACGACACAGTGTGGCATTTATGCAAGCGTAATTTGGTGATTTGGCGACAAATACCTCGATCATGCTCGTGTTTACAGAGCGTGTTTTGATACGCTCCGTCGTCGGCCTTGGAAATGCATTTGTCAAGCACATGATATGATATGATATGATATGAACTGAGAACCACATCAGATAAATCAATATTAATCTAAGTAACTATATAGCACAAAGGTCCCTCATATATAGTCATGCAGTGACCATGTTTAAAACTTCTTTTAGGCCCGGTCCTCACTGGCTGAAAAATAAAGGTAACGTAGAGCAAACGTAGACAAAACGTAATGTTAGCAAAATTGAGCAGGCCACAAACAGTCACAATCATAAGGAGGCCACAACCAGATATCTTAACAATGTTGAGGGGAAGGCAAAACGATTAAATTTGTTTGTTACGGGGCAATTAGAACAATAAGGCAGTTGAGTGTTTACACTTCCTTTACGTTACCTTTACTTTTCGCTCAACGAGGACCGGGCCTAATAGTTTAAATTAAATCAATAAAGTTTGCACACTCACTCCTAGCCTTCTTACGTAACATATATTTTTATGACGTACATGGCTGACGTACTGATTCCCTCCCCGATATTATTAATGTATTTACAATGACCTGAGCATTTTCTGGTCCCGGATCTGATGGAAGGCACGTTCGGGATGGAGCAATCACGTGCAGTGTAACCTTTACCGGGCCTGTCACGTCAAATTCAATCCTAGAAGGCAATAGGGTGGTCACTTTTGGCAGCGAAGTCGAATGAATGGTGAAGGTAATGAAATATATTACGCAAAATGTGTAGGATATCTTCCGGATCGCTAGCGATAATGGTTGTGAACCAGCAGGATACAGAGCTGAAGAATGTTGGACCATTAGAACAATGACCAAAATTATTATTTCAGAGTGTTTCCAGTACATGTCTATTGTTTAAAAGTTATACTTAGGTTCTTCATACTCGTTGGACAATAAGATCTATGGCGTTACATATATGAATGCTATGTTCACTGCGGCGTCATGACTTTTCGATCGATCAAGAGACAGCATGTAAACCGTCACATAAAACGTCCTGAGCACGGCTAATATCTGTCCACTCGGTACTCGGCTGGTCCGGTGGTCACGTGATGATGACGTCATGCCAACGTAGCGTGTTGGGTATTGGATAACACCTCGATAATTCGTCTGAGCCGACTGTACCGGCCCCTCCTCTGACTTCGACCGGTACCAGGTGCGGCCCCGCGCTATAGTACATCGACCGAAACGGGCGCAATTAGTCCGCGGGCTTCGTCGAAAACAAGTTTACGACTTTGGGTGTGCGATCTGTCAGTTAACGTGAGCTCGATCAAACAATTGATTTCGAAGTTCAGCCATAGGATTTATGTGGCACAACCCTGAGAACAGATGTGAAATGACACCCTGCACAAGCGTGTTGCGTTGTTTTATTTGGTCGCAGAGTTTGAACCTGGATTGTTTGTAATAAAAAAAAGCTGGTGTCGTTGTCAACACGGTGGTAATAAAATCACGAAATTATTTCCGAGTGGCAGCAGATAATTCATTCATCGTGGTTCAGTTCTTCCTGATAATCTCAAGCTGCTGAAGGGACCACAAAACAACATCACTGACAAATTTATTGACGCCATTTCGGCAATAAACCAGATTCTAACTCCGACACACATTGACAATAAATCCTGAAAGGAAACGGCAGCCATCGCATTTAAAATGTCGTCACGCCCCGGACCTGTCTCAACAGCGGCCTGTTGGGTCCCTGTGCGGCCAGTGAATGAATTACCGCCCTGCTGCACCGGCTCTAAGGAGCCGCTACTGAGTTTAATGAGGCCTGAAACTCGACAGCGCATCGGCAGTCAAGTGGCAGTAACTGCGCGGCCCAATATCAAACAGCGACGGGTCGACACCCGATGACAGGCTCACTAGGGCCGCACGTGACCGGTGGGAGATGACACCCACTCGGCCACTGCCGGGCCGAGCCTCCTTTGCCTGCCGGAGCCGCCGAGCGCCGAGCACCCCAAGCCACCCGATTCTTCCCTGCTCTACTATTGACCGGATCAATGGGGTATGAACGCCCCCGGTACGGCGGTATCGATACGCCAGTTGAAATATTGAACATTCCGATTCACCGCCGGGCCTAGTTCGGAGCGGAGTATGCGGTCCGACGGCGGCCCGCCCCCGCTGTTCGGGCAGCGATGCGTCCGATATTGACGGCGGGTGTCGGTGCTCGTGTGCTCATGCTGGACCCGTGTTTACCTCAGCGACGATGATGCTTCACGTCGCGCTTTATTGAACAATATCTCCGACCTCATTCTGACCCGCCGCAGTATGCAATATGAAGCGCTTTGGCCTCCGGATTGAGGTTAGAACGCCGCATACGGTTTTACGGGTCATTACTGAGAAGATTGTGGCTGCTGGCTGCGCATCCTATGTAGGTTGGTGAACAGTGGTGCTGGTAGTTGATTACTAATAGTCACATTTGAACGGCATCACTAACCGGTGTCTCAGACGATTTACCAGAGGGCCTACCTTGCGTGTGTGTGTAACCATAGTTACCAGACCGAATGATATCAACACACTACAATTTAACACAAAATGAAAGGTTTGAAATTTAACAGCTTTGGAGCTCTGCGTTTTATGCTCATCAGGTAAAAGCATCGCAATTTAACTTGTTGTTTGACCCCAAAGACATTAATCTGAGGTCATACAGTTGTGCATGTATGGTAAAAAAGCGCACCATTTATCACTGGAGGTTAAGATTTACCAAGATCGTCATCTGAGATATAAGAGATTTAAGTTACCTCCCTTTCAGAGTCGCGTTACCAAAGCATGTGTTACGACAGCTCCTATAATTACTGAAGTGATATTGTCAACTCCTCTTCCCATGTATTCAGTGAATTTCTGGTGATGTAATTTTGCTAGACTTAGGTAGCGAATAGCAAACTAGAACACTGACAGTAAACTTGCAAAAAAAACTATAAAAAAACATTTGCGAGATATGTGAGAGCAAATTCGGGAAACATTGCTTATCATATAGATCAGAATACAAAGGGTGTAGCATAACACTTATTATTTTATGTGATTTAGTACGGCTTATGATGATTAAGATTGCTATGGATGCTATATGCTGATTGACGGTCAGTGCTGGTGACGCAGTCCAATAGAATCAGTTCCGCCTGGACAGCCAGCTCAGTCGGATGCTGTCTAAATGCAAACCATCGATTCCTGAAGTCGGTTGGGTCGTGCCTCACTGCGGCTGTTACTAATGCATTGCCTCGGACCGCCAGTATTGGTGCAGGCGAGGCGGCCGAGCGACAGCCGGTCGGGCTTGGGGGAGGGGGGGGGGGGCCGAGGGGGATGGGGCGGAGGGGGGCCGGCGGGGGACGGACGGGGAAGGACGGGGGAGTTGACGGGGTCGATTTTCCGCCGACTGACTGCCTGTCGCGTGCAGTCAGCATCCAGGTGAAATGTGCTGTCGGCGTCGAGTTCAACTGGGTCTCCGGTCCACCACGCCCCCGCCCCCGCCCCCGCCACGGCGCCTCGGGCGTCGCGTCGGTGGCGGCTGCTGTCGTGTGTCGCCCGGCTTGTGGAGACCGATCAGAGCGGGCACTTTGGACAGATCGGCTTAACACGACGGAGAACAAAGGGGGCAGCTCTGCCGAAACTTATATAAGAAGGGGAGACGGAGATAGAAAGAGCGAGATAAAAGGAGAAATAGAGAGGATGAGAGGAAAAGAGAGGGGGAAATAAGAGAGGAAGGAAGAAGGAGATTGATGAGACATGGAAATAGTTTGGGAGAGATAAAGAATGTAGACGGAGGAACTTGGAGAAAGTGGTATTGATAAGAATGCAAAGAGCCGCAAGCATGAACAAAATATTCAGATAAGATAAACTACGAAATGAATATGTTCTGTGGCTTATGAATCCCACTCCAATTAACCTGCACCCTGCTGTAGGGGTGGGGGAAGGGGATGGAGGGGTGGGGGGGGGGGGATGAACATTCTCCGCCCCTGAGGCTTTCGGATAAATCGCAGAAGGTCAGGTCAATTTAGTGACCTGCTCATTGTAAGCAATGAGGTAAAATTATAGTCCTTTTACGATTTAGATCAGTCCAATTCGTTCAGAATCATGTCCAACTTAAACCATACTTGATGATCCAGATGCAGTTTTTAATAGGGCTGTAGAGACGACAAAATTTTATCGCCCAACTCCGACTCCGACTCTGGATGAAAAATCGACTCTGACTCCAACTCAGACTCCTCTCCGACTCCGGCCTATATCGATTCTCGAACTGCGCACTAGATGACATTATCGGCAGTGTCATTCATTTTTTATTTGTTTTATTCTTAACCCTATTCCTTGCGGGGACAGATTTTGCCCCCCCCCCGTGGTTTTTCAATTGCCGCTCCCAAACCGCCAGGCAGAGCGTTTTTAAACTTTAGGACTTTTCCTAGAATTGAATGACGGGTGTTATGTGAAAACCTAAGCAAAATCAGTTAAGGAGGAGCGGCGCCAGGCCTTGTTTTGGGAGGCACTCTGTCACGATTGAACGGTTTTGAGTGAAATCGTGGCTTTTACTTGCTTCTTTGGTGTTCTACGCCACAATAAATGCATCTAATGCACTCTTCTAGCAATCTACATGCAAAATACTAGCAATTGCGCATATTTTTGGCAGAGGCGTACTTAGGTACACAAAATGGGGGGCGATATCTACAAGTGCGGGCTGGTAGAGCCCCTTTGTTGCTTTCCTGTATCTGCCTATACGCAATATTAAATTAAACAAATAATGACACCATTTTTAGCAATTTAAATAAGATATAACAGCATATTATGTCAAACAAACCAAAAATTGAGGTGAAAAATCCCCCAAAATCACCCCAAAATCACCAAAAAATCACATGTCTTTGTTTCCTGCATATGCCTGATTTTTTTGCTTTTTCAAATTTAGGCCTTAATATGTTAAAGACTTATGTGTTTAAAGCTCAAAACACTTTTTTACCATAAAAATCGACAAAAATCATGATCACAGTTACCTTTCAAAAATGCCTAAAAAAATTTTTTTTTTCCCGAAACCCCCTATTTTTTGTCAAAAGTGAATTTACCATCACAAGCAGATTCCTCAATGCAAAAGTTCACTTTTTCTCAACAAAGACCAGTGCGGTTGTTTCTGTTCAGAAATGGGCTGTTCTTCATGTTTAGTCTCTCTTCTCTTTCCAAAATCTGGCGGCGGCGGCGGCGGGATTTCCGTAAAGCCTCGCTTCTCTAAACAGCGGGGTCGCCGACGAAGCCACGGAAGTTGATCGTCTCAACAAAGCCCAGGCGCCGGCACCGCATAACGATCTCGGCGGTAGCGGCTAACCGAGAATGCCGCTTTCCGCAGCATCCCCTCCCCAGACATCACATCAGCCATCGATCTGACAGCGATCTCTTGAACTAAAAACGCTGCATATCCCCGCCAGGAGCTAATGGTGCAGGATAATTTGTATACAAGAGCCAATGTAAACACACTTGACTTCGTGAATTCGGTGATTTCGGTGATTCGGTGAACACAATAGCTTCGGTGATCGACTACAGAAACTGATATACCCTCCACTGTTTCGCTACACATATCTACATTACATATCGATCTTCCGTTCCACTATAAATGCCACCCGTGGCGTGTGTGCAGATATTCAGTAAACATTTGTGCATGGTTTGAAATAACAGCAAATGTTCGCGATGCAGTTGAGTACAATTTAGGTACATCTCATGTTTTTGAGAACACCGTTGTCATTGCCATTGTTCTTGAAGCGTTCCTATCCTTCTATCCGTGACTTAATGATCATCTTTTTCAGACGGATACTGATGCCAGTCAACGGTCTCACCAGCTTATTCAGCACCTAAGGCAGTTCTCTTCTGTCGGTGAGTTGTTTTTCTGTCTTCCTTTTTTAGTCCAGTTGTTCAGCCTCTCTCTCTTTTTCTCTCTCTCTCTCTCTCTCTCTCTCTCTCTCTCTCTCTCTCTCTCTCTCTCTCTCTCTCTCTCTCTCTCTCTC
>JARFNZ010140318.1:0-10551 GCA_031763405.1 Balanus nubilus
GTTCATGCACGCTGACAACCGACCGTGGGGTATTCTCCGACTTCCCGCTTAAACGTATCGACATTTCCAAAGACGCCACCCAAACGCCCAATTGCTGCCAACTATTACTGAAGGGGGCGGCTTGTTAGTTTACATCGTGGTTTACATTACTGAGTCAGTTACAATGACTAACTTTGCTTGAAAGTGGTATTTTTCAATCAAGATAGAGTGCTAGAGATGTGTCGGGGGAGTGCACGCTTGCTGAATATGAATAGCTGATTCCAGGTCTGTTCAACAAAAGTTTCCATCCTTACTTGGTTCTTAAGTAAATTTTGATTCCATAACATTTTTGTCTCACATTTTTCATCCATAACTTTTTGGTCAATGCATTTTTCATATCTACAATGTTAAGTCTTACATTTTTTGTTCCACATTTTTTTCCACCCACATTTTTGTCTCACTTTTTTATCTGAAAATGTATATCTTCCCTTTCTTAAATGCTTACGTTGGAGACTTGTCAAGCCGGTCATGGTAAGGCAGGCTTTACACAAGCTGCCATATGTTGGAGTTTTATTACCCAGGCGACCCAATCTCCATCTATCACGTTCACGTGAAAGGGCCTGAGCATAACACAGCGTTTTCATTAAGTTTTAAAAAAAGCTAACTCGAACCAATGTCATGCAGTGAGCGGTGTAAGCCTTTGAATCAGTGATCTGGATAATTTGTCTGGATAATTTTTAATGTGGAAGCTTGTGTAACGCCTGCCTTACCATGACTGTCAAGCCTGCAGGACTGTAAAAGTTAAGTAATACACCTCCACCTCCCAAGTTCATTGCAGTATCAACTGGGTGAGGTTTAGCAACACATAACCATTTTTAGTGCTGCTTTGTTGATTGAAATAGATTGATCTTTTTCAAAACTTGTTTAAATTTTCACCTCAAGACAAAGTAATGACCTTACCAAGAGCGCAGGGGAAGAGGGTGGAGAAGTTGAGCTGCAGTGTAAACGAGCTGGGCCGGCTGCTGGCTATCTTCGCTTCTTGATGCCCATTATACCAGTTTTATTGCCTATAGAGGAATGCAACTTTGCTTGGTGGTCGCCCAACAAGCTGCATTTGTGCCCAGGCCGAGTATAATTGTTTATTTGTTGTTAGGAATAAATCAAACTAAAAAAAATAAATGATAATGCAGATATAATTCTTCTACATGCATTTGGAGAACATATAGGCCAGTGCCAGAGTCTAAGTAAATTTTTCTAGCAGGAGTTACAGTCACAGTAGGAGTCAATGTAATTTTGCCCTCTCTACAGCCCTGGTCTTAATCATTGTTTGGTATGTGGTACTGGATGTGGACTCAATGGGCATTGAGACTTGCCTTGAATGAGTTAACCATAGGAGAACATACCACTTCACTTGGCAGGTGGTTTCAGTCGGTCACTACCCTCGTGGCGAGTGCAGACCTCCTCATGCTTTAAGCTGACAGTTTAAGGTGCTTGTAGGGAGGTCCTGTTGTGGTGGCATCAGTGGCAAGCATGAATAAGTCAGTGGGGTTCACATGCACACCACAATGAAACATGTGTATATCATACCTCCTTGTCTGCATCTATAGAAAAGTGATTGCAGCTGCAGCCTGCAGAACACTCAGACTCTCTTCATAGGGCAGGTGACAAAGACTGGACACCATGCAAGTTGCCATGTGCCGGAGCCTCTCCACCAGCTCCTGGTCAGGCCTGTTGAGGCCCCACACAAGGTTCCCATATTCCAAGAGTGGCCATACTAGTGCCTTGTAGAATAATGGCAGAGTGCATTCATATTGATTAACTTGCATCATGCCGGGGGGGGGGGGGTAGAACCCCATAAGTTTTATTTTTGCACATGTTTAGGCATCAATTACACACATTGTGTGAAAGTTTGAATGCCAGCTCATTTAAGGTCAGGTGACTAGGTCAGGCCCGATGACCTAACCTAAAAAAAATATATATCATGCAACATAAAATAATTAGCATTGATTCAAATTCAAATTAATCAATTTTTGATCCACTGACATCTACCAGACAACTCAGCATGTATAGAACAAAATATGGAATACAGAACTTCACTCATTGTCAATAGATTCACTGAAGTTCCAAGGGTAAAAAATGATATTTTGTGTCCAAGATATAAATGTCTGGATTTAGTCACTAGTCAACCTACTACAATTTGTTCACCGCTGTGTCGATCTCAGGAGGTCTCTGACCGGAGGTTGGGGGAGTGGGGGCAAGTTGCCCCACTTGTTTCCCCCATATAGCGACACCTATGCCTGGAGGGTAACCTCTTGACTTAAGGTCGTCAAGTTTGGCATTGCTGGGTTCTCACCATCGAGTTAAACATGCTCTCTTGTTTAGAGGCTCAAGCTCAATTAAATTTAGAACAGGATACCTATTTACAACTCAGAGTACTGCTCCGTAATATATGCAAATTTGGGTCATTTCTATGTGCGTTCTAAAGTATTGTTTACATTTGCTACTTACATTTTGTATATTACCTTTATTATTGTTTCTTTGGTTCCACATGACACTAACAATTTGGCTCAACTGATTCCCGCAAATGAATTTGGTGAAAGACACATGCCCCAATGTTTATGTCTTGACCCACTGCTGACAGACAGGCTTGTTTGTGTATCATTACAACTGTCTGAATACCTGACAGCATATCTCTCTTCCTCCCCACAGACAAACCCATAGGTCGCGTGTCGGTGCGGGCGCGGCGCGATGCCGTTCCAGAAGCGTCTGGTGGAGCCGGCGGACGTGTGCCGCGGCACGCTGCCGGCCGACACCACGCTGCCCAGCGAGCTCGAGGCCGTCACCAACGGCACGCTCTCGAACGTGGTGCGCCAGCTCTCGTTGCTGTCGCGTCACGCTGAGGACATGTTCGGCGAGCTCTTCCGCGAGGCCGAGCGCATCGTACACCGCTCCAATGGCCTCCAGCTGAGGATCGACAGCCTGGCGGACAGGGTCACCCGGCTGGACAGTACCGTGGAGGAGGGTGAGTCGTGTTGGTCGGGTCACCCGGCTGGACAGTACTGTGGAGGAGGGTGAGTCGTGTTGGTCGGGTCACCCGGCTGGACAGTACTCTGGAGGAGGGTGAGTCGTGTTGGTCGGGTCACCCGGCTGGACAGTACCGTGCAGGAGGGCGCGAGTCTTGTTGGTCGTTGGGTGCGCTGTATGAGAGTCGTTACCCGTTGAGGAAGGGTGAGTGTCGTTTGGTGTTGAGGATGTGCCTGCTGAGAGCGAGATGAACCACACGCTCAAACCCGCAGCATGTTGATGTAAGCGTGTGCTCAGTTGGTTGGTATTCTTCAACTTACATCACGTACCGCGCTACTTTGTAGCCACTACCGATGATATTTGACGTTTTTTGTCTAAAACGTTTAACCTATACCAAACAATGAAAAAATATATATTCGGTATGGGTCGGGTCGGGATGTGCCGCTCATATTCAGACCTTTCCCACATACCACGGAAAAACTCGCATCGTGCTTCGCGCTCGCTCGTTATAACTTGTACAATTACAGTAAATGTATAAGTTGACTTGGTTGGTTCATGTCTGTGTGGTGTATGTTCGCAAAGATGCTTTCGGTTTACAATTATTTTATTGGCATGCATCCCCGTCCTCCCTGCCGCACCTGACTGGGCTCCTGACTACCCCATCTGTTTGCAGTGTCGCTGCAGGACATCCACATGCGCAAGGCGTTCCGTTCGCGGGTGGTATACGACCAGGAGGTGTTCAGTCGAGAGAGCATGCCGGCCGCCATGCGCGAGACTTACCTGAGCTGCGACGCGCCGCCGCCGCTCGACAAGCTCAACTGCTTCAGGTCAGTGGTCGTGGTCGTGACCCACCGCCCCTGCAGCTGCATGGTGCATAGGTTTAGTGTCTGTTGGTGGGTGTGGGAGTGGTTGGAGAGAATGTAGCCTGTGTTGGGTAGGGAGCACTGTCCTGAATCGTTGATGGACGATTGAATCGAGGGTGTGTAGCTAAGTTGGAATGGGTTAGGGAGAGAATGAGTCATTCTGGGCGCTTATTAACCCGTTTACTGTAGGCATGGAAAATATTTGAAACGGTGGGGGGGCTCATTCGCCCCCCCCCCTCGAATATCGGCTCCCATAAGAGATAGGAAGACGAAATTTGGGGATAAGGAAAGACCATAGGCTGTTTGGTGAAATTTGCATGACCCTTGGTCATTATCTTCCAAAGTCAAATGAGGTCAAATGCGGTCAAGTTTGCCGTATTAGGACATTCATGCTCCAGAAACTTCGCATTATCTCAAAAATCATGATAGCTAGGAGGAATCCTCAAATGGCATTAGAATGCCCTTGAAACGCTCTTTCTTTAGAGTGTCTTCAGATATGACCTCAGGTCAATAGTTAAGGCTCCAGAGGTCATCAAATTGGAAATAAACTTTTTTCAGCAAAACTTTGTTCGTGAATAACTTTTACCAAGTTATGCTAGGACATTTATTTTGGTACCATCGTCTTTCTCGTCCAGGCGGTTCGGAGCATACCCAATTTGACCCGTTTTGGTCAATCCCAAAATTTGACTTCAGGTCAAGGTTAAGGTCAATTTGACCTAGATAGGTCAAGTTGCATATCAAAAGACGCGTATTGACGAAACAAACACTTCGACACCAATTGCGAGTGTCTATCTTTATCCTGTGACAAGTTATTTACAAAAAAGTGTTTGTGACCTTGAATGACCTCAATTGACCTTTCAGGTCACCGATCAAAAATTGCAACTGGGAATTTCAAAGGGGCCCAATATGACATGATACTGAAATGATTGGACTGATTCGATGCGTATAAGGAAGTATTTGATCTTTTCACCATTTACTTATAATGGTAGATCACGCATTTGACATAGCCTTAGGGCATTAAATATTCAGATATCGACTTGAAATTTTCACCATACATTACTTAGCATGTCTTGTTTTAAATATATATATTCCGTTTTTTCGTAATTTTAAAAACTAAAAAGTTATACGGTTTTGAAGAAAAAAATGTGTTTTGCAAAATTTTGGAATTTTAAAATAAAAAATTTGAAATTTCGAGATAGCCACCTAAAAGAGAATATAATTTGGTACTGACACCTCTTTTTTCTTACAGTTTTCTAAAAAATCCAACTCTGCACGAGTAATTAAACGTGCAAAGGTTTTGGGTCAAAAACGTCCGAACATGCCCCCCAAAAAAGGGTCCTGGACCCGCCCCTGATGAATTTTTTGTTGTTGAAAAAGTACACCACTCACTGCGCAATGAAATGATAGGAAAAGTCACAAATTTTGAAGATCCTAGATTGATTATTAAATGCATGGTACACACAAAAAAACTCAGGGGGGCCGAATCGTCCCCCCGACAGTAATAGGGTTAATGAAAACAATGTTGTGTTGTTGTGTCTTGATGCATGATGAAAAGCCATCCTGAGACCTGAAGTCACATTTTACTGACTTCAAGAACTATGGCTAAAGCTTATCCCAAAATGGATTATAGTAGGGCAAACTAGGTACCATAGTTTCAACTAGTTACATAGAAAGGAAACCACAAAAGTCTGGCAATAAGATGTGTTTAGCATTAAGGTAGCTAACCTACACTACCCTTTGCCCTGTCCTAATCTGAATCCCCTAATACTATTTTCCCATTGATGACTATTGCTTTCCACTGAACAAGTCAACCAGAGTCTGGCTGACACATGCTCAGATCTCAGATACCTCAAATATTTCATCCAGATTCTGACAATGGAAATGGTGATATAAATCTAACATGTGTCGCAACTTATTGTGTCTGGATCCATGTATATAATGTTTGAACTTGTTTCATTTATTAAGCTTGCATAAAACTAAGAAAATGACCTGAGATCCACTGTGGACCCCAGGATCTCGGATTCCAGGATTCTGAAGAATCTCAGGCTATTTGTATGGTTTTATAAAGCCTTGATCAATTAAAAACTTGCACATGGGAAAAGTAAGCACTAATCCACAGATTACCATGATCAACAGTGCTAAATCATACATATTCACAATATATCAGCCTTGGTCAAAATCCTTATTTAAAGACCAAAATTGAAATGCCTGGGGGCATTGAACATATCTGACATTAGTGTCCATGCCATGTACATTACTGAGTACCTAATCAAATAATCTCACCAACACACCTTGGTCACAACCTGTTGTCTTGGATAATTTTCAAAAAATAGTCTGACCAGTCCCTTCTCATCATGGAGTGAATGCATTTCAATTTCTGCAAAATGACAGGTTGAGGCTTAATTAACACTGGCAGTTGATACCTATATAGCTTATATTAAAAATGTTGCTGTGAAAAGGAATAAGAAATGACTTCGATCGCTTATTATTCCATGTAAGTGCCTAAATCGAAATACCTGAAATTCAAGGCAACCGAATACAATAAAAGTTAATGCAAAATAAAAAATAGTTGCATATCGCACCAAGTGACAAGTGATGCACCAAGGGATGCACGGCGAATATAAAAAGAAGTTCACACCACCCCAGGAAATGTTTCTTTTTTAACGTAAAAGCTTACGCAAATTCTCAATTTTCTGCCACAAAATTGATGGTAGAACCCTTCTAAATATTCTGATCTCCCAGTAGTCCCTAATAAAATCTTCTCTTACTGAATTAATGGCTAAAGCAACGAATCAATGCAATACAAATATGTATTCCTCAGCCTGTTCAGCTGTTAGAAAACACATGTGATTAGCACTTTACAAGCGTTTCTGGCGCAGCAGTGACAAACTAGAAAATTGGCCGAGAAAAATGGGTAGTGATTATCGATGACCTTTAGATCGAGACGGCATTCCTTTCAAGGTTGGGCACGCGGTGGGCGCGTGGTGAGAGGATTTTCCGCGGCCGGGTTTCTTTTCAACGTAAAAGCCTCTACGTAAAGGCCTGTGCGAGTGAGCAGTGAACCGAGAGGGTCATTTATTGTTGTGCATTTCGCGGCTCTTGTTTCGGCTCATAACTAAAATGTCGTTATTTTACACTTACTGTTTTGGTGTGCCTGGTGGAGCTTGGATGGCCCTGTCGGTGGCAGGCTACATCACATACTACCTATCAAAATGTGTTCAGGTGAGTCATCGTTGCTCTCTATGCTGCAACTTGTTCATACACTTGAAACTTAAATGATGTTGGTGCATATCTATGCCACAATGATAAAATCCCAGTCAACAATGCGTGCATGGGTCCCAATCAGGCTTTGTCTGGGCCAGCCAGAGTTATGTTGCTTGGGCTGAACTTGGTAAAACCATCACCACTGCTTGGACTTGGAGTATGAAACAACTACGCCATGTAGCATCAGGCATTTTCCCCTATCACCTCTGACCCTGCATGGGCAAGCCCAGGCATAGCCGAGTCAAATATGTGTGGGCCTGTACGGCACCTGAGCAGGCCCCATCCAGACCTGCCTGGCTGGGCTTCATGTGCTGTGTGGGGCAAAACCGAGCAGCCAGTGTGGGCTTGCCCATTCCCAGCCCTGTCAGCTTATGGTTGCTGATAATTGCATGTACTAGGGCCACTGGGGCTGGTCAGGCATGCCATCAGCCCCGGAAGTTTGGGTGGGCGTGCCCAAGCAGTGCCATTATGCCTCTGGCACATAATTAGAGATGCAACCATATTATAACCACCATCACAGAAGGTGAATTAGTTTCAGCTTTATTTCTGGATATTGCATTGATTAACTAGGTACATGTATGGCTGTGGCCTCCCCAGACCCCTTGCTGGCTCCCCCATATATGCCTAGCTGGCTCCTGCACTCAAAATTGTGTGGTGACACCCCTGATTCTTTGGAATGATGAATCTTTGTTATTATAACTTCTGAAGATTTAATAATTGATTGATGTTTTTGAACAACAGATTGTCATCTATACTTGAACAGATTATACAAATTATAATGTCCATATTTTGAGCAAAAAATGATATTTTGAGCAAAAGTTTCAATATTTAGAGCAAAATGTTGAAAAAACAAAACTTTCAAGAAATGTATGTTAAAGACATATCTTGACAGTTTCCGAACCAAATTCTGAAAATATTACTAAGGTGACTGATAAACAGCTCCTTGATGTCAGTATAACCCACAAATTATTTTTGTGTAACTGCTCAGCCAACTGTAAACTGACCTGCCATAACTCAGCCAGTCAACTTTTACAGTCCAAAACTCTAAAACTCTTTTTGCTAGAATGCATTTTTATAAGTCCCATTCAGGTGTCATCCAATTTTGGACAGGATGATGCCCTCTCATGTAAAATCACCTCATGAATGCATTGTTGTGGAAAGATAAAAACAGGGTGGATCAAATTTAACACTTCTCCTTTCAATGACTGTTGACTGTTTCACTGGCACCATTGGTTGGGAAAGTAACCTCAACTGTCTGTATTCCAACTTGGAACCCTCGCCCTTCAATTCTGACGCCCCTCCGTCGTCCCGCGCAGCGTCCGGTGATGGCGGTGAAGACTGACAGCAAGTTCAGCCACTTCCTGACGTCACACCTGAGCATCCTGCAGGAGAAGTACTGGCCGACACCATGGTGTCTGGAGGCGCGGCTGCAGACCGTGCTGGGCAGTCTGTTCCGCAGCCAGCTGCCATCCATCGATTACCAGCGGTCAGTGTTGGCTTCAGATTGGTGTCAGACTACTAGTGGTAGGTGTAGGTAAATATCGGACTACCAGCGGGAGGCGTAGCTTTCAGGTACTGCTATTTTTCAGTTAGGATGAGACTGCCATCATTTATCGTCTGGGTTTTTCTCAAAGCGGGGACGAAATAACCTCGTCAGTAGATAGGCTCAGATGAAACCACAAACTAACGGATTCTGAACCCGATGTGACTACCTGAGCCACCTAGCGACCCGTACTCCCTGCAGACCGCGAGATCAGACCACCGACGGTAGATTCAGGGATCAGGATACAAATACATATTTACTGCAGTGTCAGGGATAAACGTATTTGTTTTGTGACAACCCACACAGACATTAGTCTCGTCTTCAGCCTTCACTAGCGGATCCGAGGGGCGGCAGGACAAAAGCACCCTCCCCTCAAAACCGTCTGGAATCGGCGAATTTTAACACATTTTCCAAAGAAGGGGGAAATCTAGGCAACTTTTACAAAGGCAAGTTTGTTTAAGACCGTCTATGAAGGTATATGAAAGGGAAGTCCGATGAGTTTTCTAAGTTTTCTGAAACTTTGAAATTTAGCACCCCCGCCTGCAGCCCCCGTTCACCCCAACCATCGCCTGCAGCCCCTGTTCTGGACCCGCCAGTATCAGCTTTCGGCGGAACTCGCTTGTAACTAGTCTGTGACCTGAGCTTAAACCACCTATGCCATCTAATATCTGTATGTGAGTCCAGCTGGGCGGCTGGGGACGACTGAGCCTGACTCGTGCGTGTCTCGGCTCCAGGGAGCTGGTGGATCTGCCCGACGGCGGTGTCGTGGCCCTGGACTGGCACCGCGCCTCCTTCAAGGGTGCCAAAAAGGACGACCAGCACCCCATCGTGCTGCTGGTGCCCGGCCTGACAGGTACCGGTTTCTTTCGCAATACCGCCGACTATTAATGATGTTGTTCAGACGAGAATCCGTGAGTCATATTGACTCATGTTTATTCGTCGACTGATCTGTGTCCAAGGCTGTGCGAAAGCGGATTTTGTGGCGGCTGCTGCTCTTGGTTGGAAGCTGTGGAATCCGCCGTAAATGTACGAACACAGATTTGCTCAGCGGTTTTAGATTAAATCTCGGTTCTTTTGTAGCGTGAGTGCGGTAAACTACTGCCTTCAACGATGCAATTTGAATTTCGTGCTCCCCATTTACTGGAGTCCTAAGTTGCGACAAGCACTTACCATTATCATAATTCTTCATTCAAGCAAGTACATTTCTCTATGCCTTCAAGCAAGTACATTTCTCTATGCCTTCAAGCAAGTACATTTCTCTGAAGATGTCGGCACTATATTTCGCTCATGCATCAGCATGCCGGTTACGGCCTAGACTCAGACATTTCCTTCCGGCCGCTAAGTGCTAGCGGACTTGTCCACCGCCCCCACCGCCGCGGCAGGTGGGATGGAAACGCCCCACCGCCGCGGCGTTTCCGTCAGTTCGTGCGGCCGGACGCGGTTTTGCCGAGTCATCGTGAGGCGTGTTTCTCGTGGGCCCTTGTCACTTTGCACTCCGGTCGTCCGGCGGCATTTTGGTGGGATCGGATAGGAAATGTATCGCCGCCTGGTAATCCGCTGTGACCGAGGTCGTGGCGATACGATGATGTAACGCAGGTGTGTGACGGCTGCTAGGCAGATGTTGTACCAAAGTACAGCGACAGAGATTGTAACGCAGAGCTGAGTCACCGTGGGTGAGTCACCTGATTTTTTTGCCGTGATTCGGCGTGGCCTAACTAAATCTCATCCTGTCCCACGACCTAGCATCGCATGTCCCAATTTAACCTAACCTATTTTCCCTCCTGTGACCTGACCTTCCCCGTGACCTTACCTGACCTCACTTCGATGACCCGACCCAGCCTGACCTAACCTGACCTGGCTTGACCTCCCTGGTCTGTC
>JARFNZ010140329.1:0-10550 GCA_031763405.1 Balanus nubilus
GCAGTCAACAACACGGCGTACGGGTGCCTCACGCCCTGAGAACACGAGCTGTCCCTCACGACCCTGAACTCACGATACTGAACACGAGCTGTCCCTCACGACCCTGAACACGAGCTGTCCCTCACGACCCTGAACACGAGCTGTCCCTCACGACCCTGAACTCACGACCCTGAACACGAGCTGTACCTCACGACCCTGAACTCACGACCCTGAACACGAGCTGTACCTCACGACCCTGAACTCACAACCCTGAACACGAGCTGTCCCTCACGACCCTGAACTTACGCCCTGAGAACACGAGCTGTCTCTCACGACCCTGAACTCACGACCCTGAACTCACGACCCTGAACACGAGCTGTCCCTCACGACCCTGAACTCACGCCCTGAGAACACGAGCTGTTCCTCACGACCCTGAACTCACGACTCTGAACTCACGACCCTGAACACGAGCTTCCGTTGGACGGAGAACAGTTAGTATGTTAAGTATTGTGAAACTACAAATGGTTATTCCATATGTCAAATAAAACATTCACAACTCAATGCTTCTAATTTAGATGATAACACATCACAGTTTCATGTTTTTGAACTTAACGTTTTTTAGGTGAGGTATGTATTGCATTACCATATAATACAATATGCATATATGGTAATGTTGGGATCGACAGGGGTTCAGACCCCAACAAGTGGTACCTATCTGATCTCGGCTGAGATGGTCTGCGGTCGGTGGCGGTGGGCGTGGTCAGATAAGGTCACTAGGTATGCAGCAGGATCGAGCGTGGGCTCTGCGGCCTTCGGCTCCGAATTCCGTCGGTGCCGGCAGCTGAATTCCCTGAACGGGCTCTGGCTCAACGTAAGAAGCTTCGCCTAGCGATGAGCTCTGTTCCTAGAGATGCATAGCCCCAAAAATGATGAAATACATTCTGAGGGAGCATTCACTTTATGTAGTTAGTATTTCAGTGAATATTTTCGTTTAATTCATTTGAATATTAAAACATGGGCTTTGCCGTTTCAGATTGTTGCTGCCTATGAGATGGCAATGATCGAGCTTTGTCATAGAAACTAAAATAGTATTATGAACATCATAATGAAGCTTAAGCATGACGACAATCCTCACAAAACAGCGAAAGGTCAGGCCGGCTCAGCTGACATAGGCTAGGTTTCCAATGTCATGACACAGTTCATACGGATTTCCTCACCTCTACATGCTGAATTGCTTTAACCTGGTAGCTTAAGACTAAAAACAGAGCTGTCAATATAGCTGTAGCTATAAGTTAATTTATTTTTATTATCGACCTTCTCCTTGAACGATGAAAAAATTAAAATTAAACGTTGTTTTACATGGTCGGCCGCACCATGCCGAAACGCAGTCACAGTTATGTAAAACAACGTTTAATTTTAATTTTTCATCGTTCAAGGAGAAGGTCGATAATAAAAATAAATTAACTTGTATTCATGCTCCTTGCACAAGCACTACAATAAATAGCTATAGCTATAGCTTAATCATGTATTTTCAGTCTAATATGATCGCTGAGTGAGACAAGAAAAGAAATCCGCTGAGCAAATCCGGATTAGCTAGTGCCATGGAAACGTAGTCAGCTGTTCTTTTTTGAGCCTAAATATTTGATAACCGTTGGTGGAGCGACTCTTCGATCAAACAAACACATCTCTCGAAATGAACTCGTAGCATAGCACCGCCTTCATGGCTCATGCAAGTAGTGACCCACCGTAACAAGACCTACCTGTCTCTGTAGGGAGTATCAGCAGCAGCAGTCCCACCAGTAGCGCCAATGGCCGGCCGCCGCCGCCGCCGCCGCCTCCCGCGTCCATCTCTCCCTACACTGTCCCGGCACGCGGCCGGCGCTACTCCGCGACGCCGCACATCCCGTCCGGCGTCGGCGCCGACGCTCGACTGGCCGCCGCCGTTGGAGACCGCGCGTCGGAACCGACGACCCTGGGGCGGGGGCGGGGGCGGGGAGACCACCGCGGTGGCCGGCTGGGCGGCAGTGCCCGGCGGGGGGGGGGGGGGTTAACGCGCCGGGACGACAGACAATCACGATCAAGCCGCGCCGCCGATGGCAGTTCCGTTCAACAAAGAATGTGCCTGTCTTCGCCAGGCGTCGTCAATTTTGCACAGGAGCGTCGGTGTGCAATTGCTGCTGCTGCAATCGCTGCCGAGTGGGCTGGCTTTTTATGGATGTAATTGCTTGAGTTCGGTCGCCGGGGCGCTGCACGTAGTTTTGTCAAGTCCGTACAGAAAGCTCACTATCGCTTATGTGTTTGCTGGCGCGCTGCAACTCCATCAACTATTAAATGGGCGTAATGGACTTGCATCGCCGCTACAGCTTCTTACAGTGCTTTTTACCTCCGCATTGGTTGAGGCTTCAATGACCAGTCGTTGGCTTCAGCGTCTGATGAACAAATTGTGGACGGCTATGCTCATAACTTGACACAGGATAAAATGAAAATACACCCCAAAAGAAACTGACTGAAATATTGTGTACCAAATTTTACTTGAAAAAAAAGATTCATCCTCTAATGCAGGATATTTATTCACACATGTGTATATAAAGCTAAAGAAATGATCCATTCGGATAGCAAAGAAAAAGATCCGCTTATAGCATTTCGTATGAATAGAGTTGCGATCGCTATTCAGAAAGCAACAATACGAAATAAACCAATTTATGGTTGCGTCGACGCCTAGATCGAGTTTCTTTCCGTGGAAATATGTCACTATCACCTCGTCTCGACAGCGGGAGGGGAGGGGAGGAAGACATTTACCTCCTCGTGTATGGTGAATAGCGCTGAGTTAACTAGTTTCCTCAGCATGCCATTTGGAGAGGGCAAATAAGCACACAGGGAAAACAGTGGGAAAACAGGGAAAACAGGGAAGTGGGACACAGTGGGAAAACAGGCAAGGGGGAATAGTGCAGTGTGGCTTGTGTGGGTGCCGGCACACACTACTAAAGTACAACATGGGATGGCGCGGATATAAATAGGCAAGCATGTTGCAGGCGTGAGTAGATATGCTTGCCCCCGTCGCATACAAAGTATGGCGACACCATGCCAGCCGATCGGGTTGTTCAGACTCCGACCATGGAGGACTCAAGCAATCGTTTTCCTCTAAACAAATATAGCCGACATTCACACCTTTTGCTAATTCAATATGTCGGTAGGGTTTTTAATTTCTCAGTGATAGGTGTTCTCCACTCATTAATGTTGTGGAGTACGCTGTTCCTGCTATAAAGAATAGCCTGAGCATTTGTCTTCCTTAGTTCTCATCCCGAAAACAAAATGAGACAACGCATCATCGACAGCGAGTGGTTGGGCTGGGGAATATTGCGGAACTTAGTGGGATTATTTAGCGTCTATAGTCCACCTCTCGACAGGATGTGCCACGTGGTCAAAACCAGCTGGGTGACAGCACGTGGCCCGCATTTCTGCTTGGGCTGTTAACGATTCCTTTTTCTTTCAATTTAACACACAAAGGTTATGACAATTTTTTTAGGGTTACGAGACTACGCATATTCCATTATTTTAAAGCTGGGGTGCTATTTTATTTTATCTTATGCTAAGAAGAAAAAATTATTAATCTATTGAATCCAAAACATTAATATATTATGCTTGTTAATCATCATTTTCGCGGCTTTCTTTGGAGGGGAGCTGGGAGCCTCACAATACGCTGTTGCAAATCCAACGCAGTCACAAAACTGGCGTAAGTATAAAATACTCATATTCCGAATATTTTTTGTTTTTATTAATGTTAGGTGAAATAGTAAAATATTTAAAGTTATTGAATCCACTATTTGTGTTTATTTCTATTAAAATTTGTAAATCAATTACAAATTTTAATAGAATATCAGTCAAATCAATTATTTATTGTTTCGATAGGTGGCGCCGCAATCAACATGGACTGCATTCATATAGGACTATAAAAATAATATTTCAAGAATGCTGATTTTTACGTTGATATACAAAATTGCTATTAATTTTAATAAAATTAATTTACGGTACAGTTTTGTAGGTTTTGAAATAGTCAATACACATTAGAATTATATACATGGATTAGCTGAATTTATTTCCGGTAGAAGCATAAGATGTACTGCTCGCCTTGAGATGTTCTTCCTCGGTTAAGATCCCCTACTTGTGGTGTCACATGACTGGATGCCTAACCTTATCTATAAGAATCTTGGTCCTAACCAAATAAATGGCAGAACCCTTTTCAGCCAATCAAGCGACATGCTTATATTTTCATGTTCTTTTTAAAAATTGCCTATCAATACATATATTTCAATATATTATCATTGGTTCATTACCAGTCTTTCCACCATTGCGCCTGGGGAGTTAAAATCGTTATTTTGAGGTAAGGTTTGTGAGGAACACTTGTGTGTCAAAAGTGCAACATTCGGTGACTCACATTTTACTTAATAATTGGCTTGTCGCATGTTTGTAGGTCGTTTGTGTTGGCTTTGACCGCAATTGATGATTGGTTCAAGTGAATGTGTTTAACGCATGCACTGCAAGCGGTTGTTTTATTTTATTTTTATTGTATTTATTTACTTCCCACCCCACGGTTTTTTTTTACCCACTTACAGGAGTCGCTCCTCCTCCTCCTCCTCTCTGGGATCCATGTTTATACTAACAGGACTATGCTCATTGCTCAATGCGTTCATGCTCATTGTAATTGCTCTGAATCCTCAGAGCATCCTTCCAGTGCTCGCGAAATACGACGTGGAAGGACATCAGACGGTTCCTTATATCTCCGAGGAACAGTCATACCGCGCCAGCAGAGCCCAGTGTTTCGGCGGTACAGTGGGCAGACCGTCTATGCTCACTTCGCGGCAGTGGGCCCGAGCGTCGCGGCGGCGCTGGAGGAGGCGCGGCGGGACGCCGACCCGCTGCCCCGCGCTCCTCCTTGTGTCGTGAGTGGTTCGTTCCGCGTCCGACCTGCTACGCTGCCAGAGCTGTCCGCTGCTGTTCAGCGGACGTCATCCTCCAGGGCATTTGGGAGCGATGGAATTACCATTCATATGCTACGCATGACGCTACCGGTAATCGGACCCCACCCGCTTACCGTCATCAATGCGTCACTGGTGTCTGGAGTGGTACCTGACGAGTGGAAGATGGCATACGTAGTTCCGATACACAAATCTGGCAAGACGGATTAACCGACCAATTATAGACCAGTGTCTGTATTAGCTACAGTGGCAAAGGTGGCAGAGAGTATTGATTGTTCCCAACTGCCTGGATATCTCCTGTCACATGATATACTGTGTGATGCGCAGCACGGTTTTCGGCCCGGGCGCTCCACTGAGTCGGTGTTGCTGGATACTGTTGGACACCTGATGCGTGGAATGGATCAAGGACTAGTGGGGTGTCTGACGTCAACAGACACCTCGAAGGCGTTCGATAGCGTCCAGCACCGCCGGCTCCTGGAGAAGCTCGGGTGGTATGGCGTCCAGCCACACTGGTTCCAGGACTGGCTGAGTGGTCGGTTACAGACGGTCCGCGGCGGTAACACGACGCTGCCCATCACTCATGGAGTGATTCAAGGATCGCTGCTTGGACTGGTTTTGTTCCTAGTTTTCATGAACGATCTGGTGTCATATTTTCAGGTGAACGATCTGGTGTCATACGCTGATGATGTCCAATTCTTGCACGATGATCATCCCAAAAATTTAATGGAAATGAAGGCAAGGATTGAAACAAATGAACAAACAATTGATGAAGACAATTGAAACGGCTCAAAGATGGTTCGTGGAAAATAGTCTCAAAATCAATCCGAAAAAGACCGACTTAATTGTAGTTCGATCGCGGCAGCGGCAGGACGTGTCTCAGTTTGATGTGCGATTCGGTGATGCTGTGATACACCCATCCACTTGCATCAAAGTTCAAGGTGTTCACGTACAGGGGGTGACATCTATGTTATCGGCCATTGGGAGACCGATTTGCTAGTCTTGGCCCTTAAATGACGTAACCGGGCCCGACTGGGAGCGGGGCTCTAAGCGTAAATAAAACGGTGGTCATTTGTTAGATAGAGAACGTGATGAGGTGAGAGGGATTTTTCTGAAGGCTGAGGGGTAAGGTGAGAGCGGCATTCTGATATTTCTGTCTGGCTCTGGTAGCTGTCTGCCTCTGGTAGTGGTAGTGAGGTGAGAGTGGCACTCCGACCTGCTGCTGCCTGCCTATGGCAGCGGCAGAGAGGTGAGAGCGGCCACTCTGACCTGCCGCTGTCTGCCCCTGGGGGTGCAAAATAACCAAGTAGTTGCAGGCACCCTTAAAACCAAATCATCATCAATGTCTGCCCCTGGTGGTGGCGATGAGGTGAGAATGGCACTCTGACCCGCCGCTGTCTGCCTCTGGTGGTGGGCGGTGAGGTGAGAGCAGCACTCTGACCCACCGCTGTCTGCCTCTGGTGGTGGCGGTGAGGTGGGAGTGGCACTCTGACCCACCACTGTCTGCCTCTGGTGGTGGTGGTGAGGTGAGAGCGATACTCTAACCCGCCACTGTCTGCAACCCGCCACTGTCTGCCCCTGGCGGGGGCGGTGAGGTCACCGGGTACGACTGGCCGCCCTTACACTGCTGGCTGGACCCAGTGACGTCGCACAACAATGTAATCAAATCACCTGGTGTCGCTACCTTCTATATACAGCCTTGGAAGGTAGAGTCACCTGGTCCTTTGACGAAGTGCTTTGGGCCCTCAGCATCAGAGCTCACCCTCTCCTGTGTGCTGGGTGACAATGCCATTTCTACCCATGCAGGGGGCCTTTTTCATTCATCGCTGCTGCTCATCTCTCAGTGGTGATAGTTACCAACATAAGTCAAAACAAATAGTGTAGTAGATAACTGATAGTATATAGATCAACAATTATGGGCATGATATAATATTCAAAGTCAAAGTGCCCTAAAACCCCAATCATCATCATCATCATGATGATCATCATCATGAAAATCATGATCATCATGATCATCATGATCATCATCATGAAAAACTTGGTCATGATGACATCATGACCAAGTTTTTACATCAGATTGTGATGTCATCTGGAGACAGAATCTGGAGTCAGCTGAAGTCAGCTGAGTTTTTTGGACTTATAGCCAAAGCATGGATGGTAACCCCCTGGTTGTCATTATTTATGAATGGTTTGAGATTTATGAATGCTTTGAGTGTGTCAAAATTGCCCACCTTCCCTATGTGCAAATGGATGATGCCTCCTATGAAATTGTTTAAGTGGTCCCAGAATCGGAGTGAATATGACCCTCCTCAAACCTCAAAGCTTATCTCATCTCTTTCTATGAGGAGCCACTGGAACAGACCATTTCCTTCACGATTTTTCTATCATTTTTTTTAAATACTCGCCTGAAGATGGTCAAAGTTTTGGGCATTGACCAATGTCAAATGCTTAAATTTGACTGTAGATTGTATTTGTTGTTCTTGTCAAATCATATTGTTTTCCCTTGAGTTCTGGTGTATATACAAAGGACAGCCTATCACTGCCATAGGGTTTAAATGTTTACATGGTGTATTTAGATACCTCATGGGCACAATGGGAATTGCATGACTGCTGCCTTCTACCAAATATAGTTATACTGAAATTCATACTGATTACTGGGTCAACTATGTTGCAGTACACCATCTGAAATACAATTTGCTTAAATATATTTAATACATGGAAATACAACTCTCAATTTATGATCACAAAATATTATCAAAAATAACAGCATTTCTAAAACAAATGGGTGTTTTTGTTTGTTACTGACATACATGACATGCAGTGTCCTGAAATTGCTTTTTGTAAGAGTGTGATGAATGCTGACAACACGTTTTTATTCCGGAAGGAAATGGACGTGTAGGCTAAAATTTGTATGATGATAATCCAACAATCCATGATTCCAGCTGTCAGTTCACTGAAGTTCAAAAATGTTTAGGTACCTAATCCAAAATTGTTTAAGCTATAAAGTATTTGCTTAACTTTGGGTGCTGTATCGAGTTTTGACAAGTGTTATTTGGATAGATCGCTATTGACGTCATTTTGATGGCAAGTGACATGTCCAAAAGTCCATTTGGGTGTGGTTTTCCACTCATTACCGCATAATTCAGGACACTGTGACATGACATGACATGATGTATGACCCAGGTGGGTGACAGCACTTGACATAATTTTTGCCTAGGAATATTACATTGGCTTCTTTCAATTTAACACTAGATGGCTGCAAACATTTTTTAGGGTTGCACATGATAAGAACAAAATGGGATATTTATTCAGCCCAATAAGGGAATGTATTAGGCTTTTATTCTATTTCTTAAGTGGTCTTAACTATAGGAAGCTGGAGCCTGAATCTCTACTATGGCTAGTCTAATACAGTAAGAAATCTGGTGCAGGTAAACCAACTGGATATTTCAGCTTTAATCCATTTTCTTTCACATAGAAGGGAAGAGTCAAACATGGATTGTAGTTTTTCTTTTGCGCCAGTAGCTAGAGAGGACACAGCTTCAGTGAGAACCTTCTATTCACCAATCACCGGACGAGCCTGTCGGACCCAACACGCAGTACGACGCACCGTCACCGAATGCCGCGACAGCGGCGGTATCAGCGACGCTCCCGGGAAGTCGCGCCAACAGCGCTTCCTCGGTCACTCACTAGATGGCTAGCCCAGCCCACGGCAGGGCTGGCGTTATGTTTCCAGTTTTTTCCTAAAAATTCAAATTTCGAATTCCTTTAAAATATATTCCGATAACTTCCTGTGATTGCTTTAACACGCGCTCTGAAAGGAGGTCGCAACATGTTTATGTCTTTGGAGCATGGTGAAAAACAGCGGCGCTTAGCGCCTTCCTGTTTTTAGTACTTGCCTAGCATTTAATGATACATATCGTGTGGAAATTCTTACTTTGGGTTACTTCAAGTCAGGTCAGCAGGTCAGGTCAAAGTACGATACGTAAAACGACGTAAAAATGACCTTTTTGCAAGTTTGCGGTTGTGGTCGTTTTGCAAAACCACATCGTTTGGCCAATCGGCTTCAAACATTCAGGATTTGATAAGAGTACAAATGCTCGCACCTAATTTATCTTGGGATTTTTTTTTCGCGAAAAGATCTATAGAAATTGCAATGGTTATTTTAGGGTCAGGTCAATATTGAAGTCACCAGAGGTCACCGAAGGTCAAATTTTGTCATATTACGAGTAGCTGGGACATTGCTTCCGAAATCACCGGTTATCTCGGGAAATAAGATCGCTAGAAAGAAACGAAAACAACAAACCACCGAAGGCTCTTAAAATTCCCTATCGCAATATTGTCGTCAAATTTGACGTCAGATCAACGGCTTAGGCTCCAAAGGTCGTGAAAGGTGAAAAGGCCATTTTTTTTGCAAAATCGTTTGTCGCGGAAAACTTCAGCTATCGACAATAACGCAATTATTTTGGCACCATCGTATTCCTCTCGTCGAGACAAATCAAAGCATATCATTTTTTTCCTAAAAAGGTCATTTTCAAAAATTGGTCACAGTCAAGGTCACGTGGTAACAAGGGTAGGTCAAGTTGGGTCATGTTGCATATGATTCGATGCGTATTGGCGAGGCAAACAGTTCGGTGCCATTTTCATGTCTCTAAGTTCATTCTATCAAAAGTTATTAGCTCAAAGTGTTTGTGACCTCAGATAACCTCGGATGACCTTGTAAGAGGTCACTGATCAAATATTTCACCTGTATCATCATTATTAATGGCCTCAGATAACATGATCTTTCAAGAATTGAACTGATGCGATTTATATCCTTTAAATGAGAAGCATTAGAAGATGTCCCACTGACATAAAGGGGAGGACACCAAAATGTCATGACCTGATGTCATCGACTTAAGAAATCCGAGCTAAACCATTTGTAGGTACTGATGCCCTTATGTATTAGGGTGTGTCACTCGGATGTTTTTTCTTCCAGATAAAAATCTGCTGCCGATTTTATCATGCGCAGCATACGTGGAAGCAATACCGTGCTACTTATTCCCTCCTATCTTTTGTCTCTATCATGCGCCGAGCATTCAAAGTTTCTCCTATTCTCCAACACAGGCGACTCTAGCGCCCCTACCGGCCGTTGGTGGAACCACGTCAGCTGCTGATGTTCATGAGTCTATACGCTCTTTCAGGAAGAGAATAACTTACTGAAATGCACGTTTGCATATTTCCAGAATAACTATTATCGTTCTGATAGGCATACAAAATCGTGCAATAAATAGCAATGCCACTTATAGTAGTAATAAGGACACCCATCAAAATGCAGTGGGCGATACATTTTCTTCTCGTACAAATATGGACAGTTCTAAGGATCAGATATTCAGACGGAGTATCGATTGGTATGACATGAGGACCTGCTCTTTTAGATCCCTTTTCACCCTCCCGACAGACGATCCTCTATCCTCTGTTACGCCCATGTTACCCAGGGCCTGGTGGTCGTCGGCTATCGGGTATGCGGCGGCCCTCGAGCCGCCTCCCGGAAATGGTGGCCGTCTGCATGGCTTAGGGCCTTCCCGCGGCACAGCGCTGGGGTTGGCACTCAAAAGTCAT
>JARFNZ010140340.1:0-10549 GCA_031763405.1 Balanus nubilus
GGGGGTGGCAGAATCTGTCCCCCTACGATCTCGGCTCCTATAAGAGGTAGCCAGAATAATGAAATTTGGAGGGTAGCGTCGGGCGTTGGGGAACTCTTTAGTGTGCGATTTTAATGTCTCTAGGTCAATATTTTCAAGGTCAAATGAGGTCAAATTTGCAAAATTTTCTCCCAAAACGGCCTAAAAATTCGACCTTCATATTTTTCGCTCTAGCTCAAAAACTATGATAGCTAAGAAGAAATGAAAAAAATAAAGCTCTTGAAATTCCCTACCGTATTATTGCCCATAAATTTTACCTCAGGTCAATAGTTTAGGCTGCAGAGGTCATCAAAAGGTCAATGACCATTTTTCAGGGAAAAAGTTTTCGCAAATAACTTTTGATCTACAAAAGGCAGAACAATACTTTTAGCACCATCGTGTTTCTCTCGTCAAGGTGCTTTGAAGCATATACATAGTGACCTTTCAAGGTCAATTACAAATTTGACCTCAGGTCAAGGTCACGTGTTGACCCGAAAAGGTCTTGTTGCATATCAGTCGATGAGCCTTGACATGACGAACACATTGGTGCTTTTTGCACGTTTCTAGCTCTCCTCTGTCAAAAGTTATTGGCAAAAAACCGTAAGTGACGTTGGGTGACCTCAGATGACCTTGATGACGTCACGGATCAAATATTGCGCTTTGATCATCAAGAATAGCCTAAGGTGACGTGATCCTACAAGAATTAGACAGATATGACGTGTTTCCTCCTAAAAGGAGTGATCTGTATTTTCCCCATTGACTTTAATGGGGATGCCGGGTAATTGACCTAACCTCAGATTACCGAGATGAGAAAATTCGAGATATACAAGTTATAGGTATCTGTCTTCATATGAAATCCTGCAAGTTTGAAACCAATCCGCCTAAAAATGTGGCCAGAGCACAGTCGCGAACGTACAAAACGGTCACTCTCACATGTCCTTACTTTGACCTGACCTGGTGATCTGACCTTACATGATCCAGGGTTAATATTGTTTACACAAAGTGTGGAATTGAATACTTGACAGGTACTAAAAAATGAAAGTAGGTTTTTTAGATACGTTCGAAAAACATGAAGGGGAGGGGGAGGGGGGGGGGGCATATTTCCCCCCCCCCCCCTCCTGAGCGCGTGTTAAGGCTAGTTATATGGCGCCGTCCCCCCTCCCCTGACCCCTCGCTGCCCCCCATAGCCCTGGTTGGCCCCCTTACCAAAAAATTCGTGACGACGCCCCTGAACCTTGGGGTATGCGAGTCTGAGTTGGCTTAGTTGATACGCTCACGCGATTGAGACGATATGCCCAGATGATTACATATATAATAGTTTTTTCTAGTATTTCTCGGCAATACTCATGCTTTTTGGAGTTTGCCTCACACTGGCTGAAATGACTGACTGAGTTGGCATTAAAACATTGCGATAAAAATAGATGCGCATCAAATTACGTTAACGAACAATGTGCGTGATAAAAAAATGTAATAGATCATATTCACTATCGACCAATTACATACACGGTTGATACCAATACAAATCATACTAGCATCCTGGGACGGAAGAGCGGATATTTCGAAATCGCAGATTACATGGAGTAACTGATCAGGGTGCACGCGCTTACCGTTCGTTTTTTAAACCGGGACGCTTTTTATAGTCACCAACTAATCGGCTTTTCCACGCCATTTGCCTCACACAAATTAGGAATCTGCCATTAAATCGGTTAATACCGCTATTTCCCCACCTTGACTGAGCATTAATCACGATTCCATTAAGATGGCACATGCCGCATGTCCGTCTAATCTGAGCGTATTATCGGCCGCCGCTGGCCGTGTTTAACCACCATAGTCCGCGCAGGGGCCCCTCATCCCGTCCCTCGGTCCGACCCAGACTAGTGGCCGCTTATTACACACAGCGTTACCCAATTATTAGCTCGGACACAGCTGCAACGATTCCAAGCCGGGGTCTGGTGCACCAGACGCTGATGACATTGGTGTGCACTGAAGCTGAGCTGATGGTTCTCTTTCATGTTTTGGTCACAAACTTTCTTTCGTTGTCAATTCAATGATTTTGCGCTGCATTAACTGTCCGAGCCTCAGACATTGTTAATATTTTTGTTTTATACACACTCGTCATATATTTGCTCCAGCAGACAGACTATTGCAAAACAGATTTGGAAATGGTGCTCATTGATACGATATGAAGGTATAAATACAAATTGCGATCAAAATATTTTCTTAAAAGCTATACATGCGTTTTAGAAACGTACGAATTGGCATGTCTGGCGCCGATTATGCATGCTATCTGGTGGGGGTTTTAAACATTGTGGAGTGGGCCAGCGTTTTTCTACACCCTTTACATCTGCACTTTTCAAGAACAAAATTCCTGATCTTAGGAATCCATCTCATAGCATCACTCACGCCCGTTTAAAAATAATAATGAAACATTTCCTACATCGGGCGGCGAACATCACCACTGAGCACATGTAGCCAGCACTTAACACACTCTCAGACCGTATAGTAAATTTGCGACACTGCCGGGGCCGTGCCATTACGGATAAGCATCCATCTACGCCCCCATTACCATATTTGTCGCGTAACTCTGCCGGGTGGGCTCTGCCGCGGGCAGCGCTGCTGCAGCCTCCGCCGGTGAAGGCGACACCACGCACGGGGCGCCGCACGTGCCGCGCGTGCCCCCGCCGTGTCAGGGGCGACAACGAATGGCCCGTTTATACTGATGCCGGGCCATCTGGGCCGCGCACGCACTCTGCGCTGGGCTTAGTTTGTGTCCGGGGGTGTGAGCGATGGAGGGATTATTGAATGCGTAAGATTGTTTTTTTGTGAAGTGGAAAATGGTAGCAGTCAGATAGCTTTCGGACATTTTTTTGTGAGATTGGAAACGTAGGTACTCAGACACGCTTACATGTACTCTGCTTGGGAACCTGTCGCGAACCGACGATCATTATAGGTAAATGTTGTATTAGATTTTAAAGGTGATTCAAACTAAGAACGCTAGTGGCTTACCTATACATCGCTTGAACATTAATCTCCAAACGTTTGTGTTATGTTATGGAAGGGAGTAGTACTTTATTTCAAGTATTTTTTGGCAGTGGTATTTTTAAAACTATTGTATTTCCTGCCCATGCTGTAATCTCCTAAGCTGTCAAAACTAAGGTTATCTTGCCTGATACTGTAATGAGCGTATAAATAAGTAGATGGCAGGGGCGTAACATTATATCTCTTGGGGGGGGGGGGGGCGACCCCCCTCAATCCTGGGTTGAGCCCTCCAATAGCGCTCTGAGCACCCTCAATGTTTTGCTCTGAACCCCCCCATCTTCTGTGAAATGTTTTCACATTTTCCATTTTTCATTGCGTGAATTACCGTTCCCCGAGATATAGCTGTCTCATTTTATGTCAAGCTCAAAAACAATTTTGGCAGCCTAAATTTGAAGGAATTATTATCGTCGGCATATCTGTGAGGCATTGTTGAAAAGTAAGGTCACGTATTTACATATCGTTTATTCCAAGTTTATAGATGCCGGGCACAACCACCTGTATTTGGAGCTTTCATACCTTTAGCTTGACGACAAAAGAATATAACGGGTGGAACCCCCAAAAATGTACAACATTTGAATTTCGAATAACTTGAAAAATATGCATCATATATATTGTTGCATGGTATCATTTTAAAGAACAATTGATGTCAATTTGTATCCAACATTATTCACAAGTATACGATGTACGCATTCTGCACAACAACGCTCTATCAATAAATGGTCATTTTCTTGCGAGTCAAAATCGGTTCGTTTCTCGACCTCACAGATGACCTGGATTGGTTTTCTTTCCTGTTGTTACTAGGATCTCTTTCGACTTCTTTTGGAGGTCATTTAATATTCACTTTTTGATCTTAGACCTTTTCCTTCCAAAAAATAATGGGAGCCAATTCGAGAAAGTTGGCGGATCAAGCATGGGCTGTCTTTCGACTGATGACGCAAAAACGATTTTTTTTTTTAATGGCTATGATGAAGTTAACTGAGGCGCCGATTGTCGTTGACGGTGGTGATGATCAGGGCAACTGGTGACTCCAGTAGGATGTGGGGAATCCCCTCACGTGCATCCGCACGATTAAATACCTGAAACATCGCTCTGATGACCATTCCATGAGCCAGAGGACGTGACATGCCCATGCTCATTACTTATGTCTACGTATGCCCGCGCGGTCTATCGATATGACCCACATACGGATTTTCGCGGGAATACTTTAGGTCAAACGCATCCCAGAATGATTCCCAGAAACTGGAAGAATGAAAACAAGCCATCGCACGAGGCGCTCGAAGCACCGGCAAAGAAGCGTGCCCCCAGATACTCGTGATGTTGAAAAGGGAGCAAATCTGTGCCTGGCGGGACAATGAACCATTCTTGAAATGGTGTTGTAGTGGCCTTTTAACACCGCTTAACAATATATGTACCATGCTAGAAAAAAAGTTCCATGAATTGTCCTTCAACGTGATGTAATACATATGTGTATGTCACGCACATTGTTATATTTATTCAAGTTTAAAATGTGGCACATTTTTAGTTTCCACCTTACGCAGTGCACATAAAGTGGCATGACCTTAAATCTCTGTTGGGACGACCCGTCTCCAATGTTCAGCTCCAATGTTGAGCTGAACTCCCCCAGTGGTGTTTCAATACCTCACCCCTGATCATCTGGAAAATTGGGTCTATTTTCTTGGCATTTCGGTTCAAATAATTATTATTTTGCCAAAAATGTATTCTCTTTTCACCATATTACCGACATTTTGGTTGAGACAGATTTACATTTTCCTTGTCAAAGGTTAATATCTAATGCAAACGAGGCATTTCACTTTCCAAGTATCTAAGCAGAAAATGAGTGAAAATGTTGCTTTTCTGTCAGGAAAATGTGGCATCCACGGTTCACGGAAGAATGTTCATTTTCTGACGTCAAGTTGTAAAAAATATTACTGTCCAATAATTTTTTAATGCGTGGCTTCCCGAAACTGCATTCCGCTTTCCTTTGTTTTGACTTTTGAAGGTTCATCACATAATTATATGATTCCCTTTTAGTATGAAGCATTCCGTGAAAGGAATGTTGGAGTATCACCAATAGCCCTCAGTCTGATTAGTGGGTTTCAAGAAGCTATCAGCTAGAAAGAGCTCACGGTCGAATTTTTCCCTATCCACCCACGCGATGTACGGTCGCTTCCGAGAAAAAAAAGTCAAATGTTGTTTTTTTCGGCCTTGGGGGACCTTCGGTAGCCTCAAGAAGACCCTCGGATGGCCTGAATGGTTATTATGTCGGTGTAAATGGTTATTATCTAACCTACACTAGGTCCCCAGTCTGGCTGTGGCTGTGTAGTTGCTCTTTCGGCCGTTGGTAGTGATGTCAATCGGTTAATGGAATTTTGATACCTGAAAAAAATAGCTGACCGATTTGGTAATCGGTCGGTCAGACCTCAAAAGTTGTGACACATTTCGGTGAGTCTACCTTTAAGAAATTACAATTTTCTTCATTAGTAAAATACATTTTACGCAGCGTAGTTGCAACAATATAGAATAAATAATTAATGATAAAACACATCACTTGATTATGATTCATTGTATCACTCACAAGAAGAATGTCCAAATTAATAGGATTGTTGGTACCGCATCTTGTAAACGGGAAAAACACTGGCGTCCTTTTTGGCATTCTACAAAATCGGCAAAAATTGGGTCAACTGAAGTCAGAAATGCATGCTATTCGATAATCGATCGGTACATATCCGTCACTTCTCTTGATAAATTAAACCTTCGGGAGCTCTCGGTCAACTCGAGTGGCTCTTTCTGCCCTTGAGCATTTTTAAGTCGATTTAAGTTAGTAGGTACGGAAAAACAAATCTTCAAATGAAGAAAACAGATAAATGAAAGCAAACTTTCGAAAACGAACTGGTCTGATCAAACAGAAACTTTGTCTATCAAATTGCTGATATTTGGTCTATTGCTCTATTGATTTCTCAAATTTTAGCGTTAAGTGGAAATATCCCTTTAACTCTTGGAAGGATCGAGAGGGCTCTATGACAATCATGAGAGGGAAGTTTGCCAGGTCGAGCGATCACAGTTGTCTAGGGATGGCACTTTCCGTTCCAAAAAAGTAAAAGTCGGGAAAAGAGGACCCTCCACTTTGAGATGATCATCAGTCGAGTAAGAGGTGACCATTTGGCTAAGTTGAGCGGGCCTTACTCTATGTCTAAGAAGGCCATTGCAGGACCTGCATGGAGGGCTCTGTGGTGGTCTGAGAGAGCTAACAGTTACTCTGGAGAACCTTTCGCCGGTCTGAAAAATTTATTGGTCGGTGGAAAGCAGACCTATAGGCTCGAAGTCTGAATCTGGGTTTATTAGAGTCAGCATGTTCAGCCATAGTGTAATAAATAATAGTATTTCACTAATAAATAAGTATTAGAGGAAAGTGGGGTAAAGCGGAATACCGGGGCAAAGCAAACCACCCACCCTCCTGATTTTATGAGTGGTGCTATCCACGTGCAATTATTCTCACTGAGAGTGCATCATATTGACGCACTTCTGGCCGCGGCGGCTCGGCCATCGGAGTGCGTGTTTCTGCCAAGAACCAAAAATATGGTATTTTCTATTTCTCTTCTAATTTTAGTGTCATGGATAGCTCCAGATTACCACATTTGCGTATGAATATAAATAAATATCAGTGCTTCGGAAGGGCAATTGTATGGGTGTAAATGCGACAGTAACAAACCATCGTTTTTTTCGGCGTGTTGTCTCAAATTCTTGTCCAAATGTCAAACTTTGAAATGGGGTAAAGCGGATCACCCCTACACCGCTTTACCCAGTACTGGTCAACTTTGACCCAACCTTTCGTTTTTTTGTGTGTAAATATGTATGACAGTTTGGTTATTTTATTAATATTAACAAATATTTTCATTTATGTTTAACATGAAAATATAAATAACTAGGAAAAATAGCAATAGTAAATGATAAAAATTAATAAATCAAAGACAAAATGTTAAATAAATGTATAAGTAAAGATAAAAATAGTAATTGGTAAAAATTACAACAATGCGATGGGTAGAACAACGTGGTGAATTAGCATTGCGTTGATCAAATGAGGCGAAGAGAATCGGCAGTGGTCCACTTTGCCCCGCAATTTTTTTAAAGCCTGAAACATGTTTCGGTGTCTTCGGTGTCGAAGTACTTCGAACTATTTAAGTCCTAGATAAAACTCATCCGAATGAAAATTAGAGCTGAAACACGAAGCTACTCTTCGAGCACATTTGTTGGTGGATTCCGGATGTCATTCAATAAATATGGGGTGTCATTCCTCAGATAGTCCGCTTTGCCCCTCTTTGGCCCCTACGTTTGGAATCACCGCAAAACCCGTCTGAAGCTTAACAATGCGACTATCACAAAGTGTTTGTTAAGCAGAGAGGGTAAGATATTCCAAATAATACCAGGCAGTGGGAGAGGCAGTTCGTGAGGTTAGAGGAGGTCGTCGGAAAGGAGGCGGAGTCCGTGAAGGAAAGCCTGGAAAGGTCGGCGAGTCTTAGGACCCAAAATCTCGGCCTGAAGAGAACATTTAAAGAGGAATGCAGGCGGTATTGGATCCTGTAAGCATAACGAGTAAGCCCTTCTACAAATCCAATGTATGTGGATGCCCGCTTGAGACAGATTCTCTGAGCCCTGTGGCGCACCCACATTCACTGGCGGATCCAGAACGACGGTCTCAGGCGCTGTGGGGGGCATACCCCAAAAAGTTTCACAAATTCAGAAAATTCATCGGATTTCGCTTCCTTAAGTACTGCTAGACGTTTTAAAACAAACTTTCCTTTATAGAAGTTGCTTAGATTTCCTTCTAGATCAGGAAATGTGAAAATTTTCGCCGATTTCAGGCTTTTTTTTGGGGGGGGGTTTTACCCTTAATGCCCCCCCCCCCCCCCTGGTTCCGCCAGTGCCCACATTTACATAATTTCCTGTGTGGTGGAACCTATTGTAGTGGAAAATATTTCGCTCGTAAGGCGCACTACTTTTTTGCCCACCTTTCCGCTGCGTCGCACAGAAGGCGCTCAGTTGCCGACGCTAACGTCGCGTCGATGCCGATCACACTGCATTAATGCCGACAATCATCGTTTTTTTCTTCAGTTCCGCTAGATGTCGTTGATTTTCTTCATCGAATTATTCACCATTTTAGTCACCTGGTGTTGAGCAGGGACGTCGCCACAAAATTTTTGCGTGAGGCGGCCAGCCAGGCGTATGGGGGAAACAGCGAGGGGTCTGGGGGGGGGGGGGGTTGGCGGCGCCATAGGGCTGTTAAGATCCTGCGAAACCTAGGGGTGCCGGAGAGGGTATAGAGCGAACCTGGGGGTGCACTTATTCTGTCGTATGACACCAAGAAGCGAGAAATACCCAGTATTTCGTTCAAAAACGTTCAATCGTGACGGAGGGCCTCCCCAAAACGAGGCCCTGGCGCCGTCTCTGCAGGACCAATTTTCCCAAATTTTCACATAACACTTCTCATTAAATTCTAGGAAAAGCCCTAAAGTTTCGTGACGCTAGGGAGAACGGTTTAAGGAGTGGCAATCAATAAACCACTAGGGGGGGGGGGGGGAGTGGCCCCCCCCCCGGGAATAGGGTTAATATTAATTTAACCACAGTGTCGATCGCCCAACAGAAGATACAGCTTGCACAATTATTGATTCATACATATATCGATTCCACCTTACGATAGCGTTGACCTCTCGAGATTCAATCTCACAACAACGTGACTTTCCCTCTAATATGCAACAATTTATTCAACCAGATTCACTTTATCGGTCAAGGTCAAGTTGAGAACAATAAAGCGTATCTAATGTTAGGGTTCGGATAATCCGAGAGAACTTTCCTTTCTCTAACCACGATACAACCGCACGGGGCCCACCACCTCCGCTGACAATCTGTCTGATCTCACGGGCTCTCCCACAGCCCTTTTACCTGTATTTTACTCCTATCTGATCTCGCCAACCTACTTGTTGATAGTGGCATTATTTGGCGCTCGGTGGGTTTTGCAAGGATCCTAGCCGAACTCTTTCACATAGACAACCGTCGGATCCGGAAACAGATTTTGTAGAAATGCAGCTTCCACACAAAACGCCTTTCAAATATCATAAAACATCGCAAAGGACTTATTTCTGTACGAGCATGTAACTGAAAGACCATTTTCCATAGCGACACGTGTTCACCTGTGCCTATGAACAAGTCTTGTCATGATTTATTTGATATCATCTTGGGCACTCGGCAGTGCAACGACCTCAAAGTAAAAATGAAAGGGAGGCGAGCTAACAACAGAAAATAGAGTAAAAAAAAGAATAATGCTGTTGAATGGTTAACGAGACTCTGAGCATCTCGTCCATAACGAACTTCATCAATGAACTCGCCCATTAATTGAATATATGGATGTATATTCATCCAATGGCCACATCCCAAACTATAATCATGGCAAGTTCGGAAACAACTGGCTCGTGCGTATCGAAAAATGAACAAAAATTCAAAGTACCTTTTTTCCGGACACCCTATGGTTATCCTGTTTAAGTTAAAAATAAATTACTAACCGACAACAAATTACACATATCGACACCTTCCCACATTCCAAAGCCAACTTTTTGACACAAAATGAATGAGTTGGGCAGCCAATAAGCTTATAAATCAACACCAGTGTTGCGACAGTTGTGCCACATATGCCGCATCGAATGTCATGCCTTTAGAAAGCTATAATGATAAAGCTGTTTTAATTTTGCCATGAAGCTGGACCGTGGTACATTTCCCGGGAACAATAGAAAACCTTGGAGCACCTGCAAAGTTGCAGTGCTCTTGCACGAATCTGAAACCGACTTTCCTGGGTGACCTCAGATCAAACAAGACAAGCGAATGCTCTTCTCACGCTAAACTCACCAATTCGGGCACATCACCTGCCATATTTTTGGTTACTCGGACCATAGCGCGTCTTTGGGCATCAGAAATAAAGGCAACAAAAAATGGTGGAGGAAAAAATAAGCATGGTGGGGAAAAATGAGTATACAATTTTGTTTTTATAATGCGTACAAACTACATAATGACAAATTTCAGTGGCCCCCTTTCCAAAGAGACAAAAAAAAACGAATGACGTAGAGTTCGGCGTGTCCTTATTCGAAGGGCCCCTACAAGTAGGACAAACTTTTGCAGTCATAACGTTCTATATTCCAAAGTTTGAGTTCTAGGTGATCAGTAACGTCCATTAAATATGTTTCGGCTAGATTGTCGTAGGATCGATCAAGCTGTATTTTCGGGCTCCAATTCATCACTAAAGCACAGTTGATTAGTATGACTCATCATAAATAGCAATGGACCATTGTTGGGCACATACTGTGCATTTTGAACGAGTCAGCTACATTACGTCACATTTGAAGCAAACGTTGGGCTGGACACAAATCGAGGCTTAACCCGTGTCCCGCTGGGGTCTCCAGCCGAACGCGCCCCGCTGGGAGGGTAAATTTTACCCCCCCCCCCCGCG
>JARFNZ010140351.1:0-10548 GCA_031763405.1 Balanus nubilus
GGGGAGGGGTGGGGGACGGGAGGGGAGCGGGTGAGGGACGGGAGGGGAGGGGTGAGGGACGGGAGGGGAGCGGGTGAGGGACGGGAGGGGAGGGGTGAGGGACGGGAGGGGAGGGGTGGGGGGGCGGGAGGGGAGCGGGTGAGGGACGGGAGGGGAGGGGTGGATGGATGAGTGGGAAGGTGGTGCGGGATGAGAGACGAAGAGAGTGACAGAGGGAGAGGAGCAGATGGATAGAGAGAGAGAGAGAGAGAGAGAGAGGGAATAGAGAGAGAGAGAGGGGAGAGAGAGAGAGAGAGAAAGGGAGATAGACAGACAGACAGACAGACATACATACAAGCAAACATGTGAAGGGAGGTGAAATAAGTAATAAGACAGGGAACCTGAACCTAGTGAGACGGTTGGAAGAGAGTTCTTCCCTCTGGCCCGTTGAGCAGCGATTGTGTTCGAACTACAGTCAGGAGTGCTTTTGTTCAGTTAGCTGGTCTTTACTTTCTTGAGCCTCGTAACTGGAAAAAGCCGAATCATCACTCAGGGAAGAGATAAAAAAATGAGGCCTCGGTGAGTAACTGTTAGTGAACTAAAAATAAAGGAAATGAGTGAAACGCAAATATAACAAACATGGAGTTATAAACACATTACATACACATACACATTACATAACACTCGAATGTTCTTCGGCAGCTGCGATCCCGGCATTCAAGAAGCGGCTGCTGAACACGGGTGCTCGTCTGGGCCAGAAGCTGCTGTTGGAGGCGGTGGTGGCCGGCCTGCCTGTGCCAGATGTCACCTGGTTCAAGGACGGACAGCCACTCGAAGTGGAGCGCGTCGACGAGCAGACCTTCAGGTTCCAGGTCGACGGGACCACCTCGCCGGACTATGGAGATGTAAGCAATATCAGTTGACGAGCATACTATGTATGTCAAGGAGATATTCTGGCAACTCTCGAAGGGATACGTCCGTAGGCCCGGGTATTATTGTTCTAGCTTTACAAAACTTGTTAAATCGCATGGACACCTGGTTAAGGCGAAATAAATCATACTGGAAACCTGCCAGACGAAAAGTATGTATTACTCTCGTGTCTTCTTACTCCTGAAGCTGCACGGTAAAATTGATCGCGTTAGTTACTGACATCATATTAGTGAATACATGTAAGATACTCTCAGCCTTACCACAAATGTTCTTTTCATACTGTGTTGTACGTTACATGTATACCGCTGATCTAACGTTCGGTACCCTGTCGCCGATCGCCAGTACCGTGTGGTAGCGATGAACTGCGTGGGAACCACGGAGAGCAGCTGCACCGTCACGCAGGAGGTGCTGCCGCCCGTCATCAACGACCGGCTGCCGACCTTCTCCAAGAAGGCGGAGGGAGACACGCTCGTGCTGGAGGCCAAGGTGGACGGCAGCCCGCCGCCGGAGATCACCTGGTGAGCGGGGCGGGGGCGAGGGAGATGACGACGGGGGAGGGGTGGGAGGGGAGGGGAGGAGCGAGAGGGAACGAAGGGCAGGAAGGAGCGGGAGAGAAGCAGAAGGACGGGGACAGGGGAGTGGGGCGGGATGGCGCCGGAAACGTGGGACGGGAACGCCCGGACCGGAGGAGAAAACAGAGTGCAGGGAGGGATGCGTACGGCTGCAGAACAAGGAGCGGAGGAAGAAAAGAAGAAGATAATGGCGACTGCCAGGGAGGGGTCTGCATCTTGCCTCAATTTAGACTTAGAAAACAAACACTAAAGTCAATTTAGGTTATCTTTGATCTGGATAAGACAAGAAGATAGACGCATGCCTTTTCTTCGTCAATAAAGTCCTGCCCTCCCTCACCACACACGCGCCCTCAACGTCTACCCCTCCCTCCAGGCTGAAGGACGGCGAGCCGCTGGAGCTGACGGAGAGGACAAAGATCGAACAGCTGGAGGACGGCACGGTGCGGCTGACGGTCACCGACCTGCGGCCAGAAGACGCCGGACGCTACCGCATGAAGGCCTCCAACGGCAACGGCGACGCCTGCTCCGAGTCGGCCGTCACCGTCGACCGTGAGTGTAGAGGGGGGGGGGGGGGGGACGGTTTCAAGGATATTCAGGCCATAATCCAAATGTGTGTGGATGAACACCATATTCAGTGACATATTTACGTGACGCTGATGCCAAGGAACTACACGAACCATCCTACATCTTCGCAGGCGTGCCGCGGAAGCCGAAGTTCGACCAGTCCATGGGAGACGTCACTGTCACCGAGGGGAAGCCGCTCAAGCTGGAGGCCAAGGTGCTCGGCTACCCAAGGCCCGTCCTCAAATGGTACGTTCTGCCACCCGGGCAGGATTCTGGGGTTTGGATTATGGTGACACATGGGATGTACTGGGACTTGCAGCATTGCCATACGATAGGAATATAGGGTGTTTCTGGTTGAAATAGTGATTGCTGGCCTCGCGATACAGACGGTTAATGCTGGTCTTACTAATAAGCTGGAGTGATGAAGGCGTGAAGGGAAAACTTCCCCGACTGTGAAAACGCTTCCAGGAAGGCTGAATGGTCGTCTAAAACTTAGTGATGGTAAATAACATAATTACTTTAAAAGTGTGCTTATTGCCTCGATATCCACTGGATATTGGCGCTGGGTTCATGGGGGTACCACTGCCCCGTTAGAGCGCATGTTCTCAACCAGTTATGCGTATGGTTGGCCCTCACTGCCCCTTCCCCTCACTGCCCCTTCCCCTCACTGCCCGTTCCCCGGCACGTCAGGCTGAAGAACGGCCGTCCGCTGCACGGCACAGAGCACATCTCCATTACCACCACGGCGCAGGGCACCACCATCGTGGAGATCGAGGGCGCCACGCCCGAGGACGCCGGCACCTACTCCGTCATGGCCGTCAACGACCTCGGAGACGCCACCATCGAGGCTGACGTCACCGTGGAACGTGAGTCGAACGGCCGGCTAACTCTAGAGGAGGTCGGAGTTGGTCGACTGCTAAAACACTGGCAGCGTGGTGAAGAAGAGTTTACCCTAGGTAGTGGGTGCCTCTGCTAGCTCGTCTGTTGGCAGGGAAATAGAAGCAGCTAGCCTGTAGCTAGCACTAGCGTAAGCGTCTCCTGCTTTTGATTCCACTGGCTGTGTTGCTAGTTCCTGCAGGTTCATCGTTATCCGTCTGTCCACTGCCAATCTGATATGCCTAGATGTTCTTTCTAATGCTTTTGCTTCGGCTGTTTGTCGTGTCTATTCCTGCTGGTTGGCTGTATGTGATTGTCCTTATATGTGCGTTTGCAAATGTGCTTGACGTCTTTCTTTGTATTTGTGCTACGTCCTTATCTGTCGAAGTAAAATTGGGTTCCAGCCAGTGCTTCTCTGTCGTAAACCTAGTCTATCTCACTGTTTTCCTCTACGTTATGTTCCTTTATTAATGATGCATGTTGATGACCCTTACAGAAATATGGAGTCCGACGTGCAAGGTTACTTTCGGTAAGTTTGGTCGACCTGTTTTATAGAAAGGTTTTCCGAACTGAATTCACACAACTCCTTCGTTTTACTATCTGGACTTAAGCTATAATTGGACTGCCATTGTCAATTGCTCATGTATTTTACTGAAATGAAACTGCGTGTGAGCACTCGATATTCGGCCTATGAGTGTTCATTGACCGAGTCTGTAATTTGCTGACAATAATACCCATGCAACTTGCTGGGCAAAGGAGATTTCCATGTTAATTTTATTTGATGCAATTATGCGAAATCGCGTTATATTTTTTGCGTGTTACAATGCGTTTGCCATTTTACCTGTGAATTTCGCTCAACATATTTCGCATTTCCTGTTTCAGATGTAGGTACGAGTTTGTACATGCATCAAACGCGTTAAATTCACATCTTGCTTTTGCTGCCGCAGCATCGATGATAAACTAACAGCTTATAACATACAAAAATGGATCGATGGTTTAAATTGTTAGCTTATTTTATGATTGTGCAAGATCAAGAATCGTTCCTGCTGCTATTTAGACTAGAATTATTTAGACCAGGTAATTCCGCTCCTGTCAAAGAGCTAAGCCTAACTTGTAAAATATAACCCAGTATCTACCATCATTGGCATTCAATCTTATTTCAACCTAACCCCTTTTCGCCCCCCTTCAGCGCCGCGTCGTAAGCCACTGATGCAGGACGCCTTCAAGCCAGTGCGGGCCGTGGAGGGGTGCCCAGCTCGTATCGAGGGGCGCGTCTCCGGCCACCCGCTGCCAACCATCACCTGGCTCAAGGATGGCAAGCCTCTGGACGCCGGCGACCACGCGCGGCCGTACCTGCTGCCTGACGGCACCTTTGGACTGGAGTTCGAGCGCTGTCGACCCGAAGACTCCGGAGCGTACAGCGCCAGGATCTCAAACTCGGAGGGAGACGCCCAGGCTGATGCCAAGATGGAGGTCATAGGTAAGGGCTGTGTCCACGTTAATTTGGTTATGTATTTATCAATGCTTGATTTATTTATGTCACTCGATAATACGTAGAAGCCAATTTCAGCAAACAATGGCGTTGTTTTCTGCATCGCTGTTGAACTCGTTGTTTTTCGTTAAAAATAAATAGGCAAAATATTTGTTCCTTCATTTTTTTACCACATTTTATTCGGCCACTGATTCCATTTTAAATTACGTCCTTAATTCAATATTTTTCCGCAGGCGACACTCGCCAATTAATTTGCTTTGTTGATTGGTGACAGTCACAGACATCGCATCCACCTGTCATACACCTCAGCTGAGACGTTCTCACCCCCCCCCCCCCCCCCCACAGGCAAACAGCGTCCTGGCGAGCACTGCGCGCCGTCCTTCAGCAGCCCCCTGAGGGACACGGAGGTGGCCGAGGGCTCGATACTGCTGCTGACGGCAGACGTCACTGGCAACCCCCTGCCGGACGTCAGCTGGACAAGGGACGGCGCCCCGCTGTCCACCGACGAGCGCGTCTTCACCGGGTTCGACGGAGATAAGGTGCGTGGTTGTTGGTGGTGGATGGGGAGGGGTGGGTGGGGTGGTAGAAAGGCAGGCGCAGGGGCGTTGCTGCCTGGCGGCCGGCGCACATATAGCATCCAAGGCGATTTGGAGGTAATGGGTACTATGAGACAATGCCTCGTCGATTTATCATATGTTCTGCTCTTATTTACTGCTCGCACCATTCTCAGTGAGAGAGAGTGATGCTAGCAGTAAATAGGAGCGAAAAATGTGAGAAATCGACGAGAACAGGTGGAGTTGGGTTTACCTGGAGTATATACAGTACTGCAGCATCTTGGTGCATTGCGGTACAGTATATACGCAAATTAAAAACGCCCTACCTTTGACGTATTTTAAAACAACAAAGGCCGTACATAATATTTTTTAACCTTTTTATCTAAAAAGTTGCTATTAAGCTAAATGCCGTGTAATGCTTAGAGCGCATATATCAGCATCTGTCAATTGTCTTATTTATATTACATTATTGCATGGTTGTCAAAGTTGCTGTTATCTGGTACCTATGCATTTTGTATTTGTACGTTTTTGTTTTCTGGGCTTTAAAGGTCCCCAGAGCATGGTCCACTTGGATGAATTGAATCATACATTATTGTTATTCATATCTGATCTCATTATATTTATATTCCCCTTTTCAAAGAGTACCTACAAAAGTTGAAAAGAGTACAAAAAAGAGTACAAAATACATAACAGGAAACAGCAACTTTGCCAACCATGCAGGAAAGCTAAGTTTTTGTGTGAAACCTATCTATTATTTGCCTGGTCTTTGTAACCCACCTCTCGTCCCGTCTGCCCTCAGCTCACGCTGACGATCCGACCGGCGCGCGTGAAGGACGTGGGGAAGTACCAGGTGTCGCTGAGCAACGCCCTGGGCCAGGCAGACTCGGCCGCCGATGTCAAGGTCAAGAAGACCTACCAGGCGCCGCACTTCGCCCAGAAGATCACCGATCTACAGCAGGTAAGCCGCTCGACGGGAAACAGCGAAGGTGGTACGCATTATTTGAAGCGTTAGTCCAAGAGTACGTCCCGATTTTGTCATTGTTTCCGCTCTCGTCCCACACATCCCGCCACACAGACTTCAGGCGTCATCCAGGATAAACATAAAAATAGAACCAGTAGAGAACACATTGCCTTTCTGCAACAGCATAACACCATCTTTAATTAATTGCTGAGTTTTTGATCTCTTAGATAATTCCTATACTTACCGTCCTCCAGAGTTTGAACTCGTCTCTCTGTCACTCATGACACTCATGGCATCATAGCTCAGCTTCCAATATTTTAAGTTCTAATCCCCTCCCCTCCCCGCTGTTCCTCCAGATGCCGACCTACGACGCCAAGTTCCTGGGCCGTGTGATCGGCATCCCCCGACCTGAAGTCGAGTGGTTCTTCAACGACAAGCCGATCCGCCCCTCTGCCAAGTACCGCATGAAGCGCGACGCCGACATGTTCGCACTGTACCTCACCGACTGCTGCGCCGACGATGCCGGGGTGTACACCTGCGTGGCCACCAACGCCGACGGCACCAGCAAGTGCTCGGCCAATCTGGAGGTGGTGGATCAGATGTGAGTTGGTTGGAGGTCGGGGGTGGGGTGATCGGAGGTCAGGTTGAGGTCGACCGGAGGTCAGACGTGGGTTACGGAAGTCGGTGAGAGATGTGCGATGGTGTGAGGCGAAGGAAGGTCGGTTAGGGGTGCTAGGCTGGTGGATCGGCTGTAAAGAGAGGACGTCAGAGGGGTGAGGGAGAAGGGCGACGCACAACTTTATTTTAGCCACCTGAGGTGTGCTAGACTGATAAATCGGTTCTTTTCAATCGCCAAAGAGATGGGTTGATATAGCACGAGCACAATGACTGTGCTATGTCATTTACGGCGTACTGCGGTGTTGTCTGCGCATTGACGATTGACGTAATGCAACTTTTGAGTTGCATACGTTTTGAGCTGCTTTACCCAAGTTTCGCTAAAAGACCGCTCGATATTGGATCTAGTGCACACTTTACTTGCAAAATTTGCAAGTTAAGTGTGCAAATGACATCTAACATTTATATTCCCCGTCCTGGCGAATCTGACAGTGCTTTGGCTTTGCACAGTTGTCGCCGCCCGAAGCCGCAGCCTCCGTACTTCTTGAAGACGATCGGCGAATGTGAGGTGTACCCGGGAATGCAGGGCAAGTTCACCGCCTGTGTCGCCGGCACGCCAGAGCCGGACTTCGAGTTGTACCGCGACGACATGAGGATGTTCCCCAGGTGAGCTCGACGGCGAATTACACCTTGAAGTGTAACAAAGTTCACCGTGGTTCGTGACGTGTGACGCTTAGCGTGACGATTGACGATCGTGAAGTGTGACGAGACGCCGTGTCTGTGATGGGTGTTGTCTGCATCCCAAGTCACTGGCGCGTTGAGATACAATAAAGCTGCCTGCTTCCTCAAACTAATGTCCTGGAGGCATGCTGTTCCGTTGAGCACCATTGCCATCCGGCACAGTCTACCTTTCAGTGTAACTCAAGAAACAAAACTCGGGTTGGTACTCACTGAGCGAAAAGTAATCGTAACGTAAAGCAAACGTAAACACTCTATTGCCTTATTGTGTTTAATGGCAACGTAATAAACAAATTGAATCGTATTACCTTCCCTTCAACGTTGTTTGGATATCTGATATTGTAGCCTGCTTACATATGTGTGTGGCCTGCTCAATTTTGCAGACCATACGTCTACGTTTACGTTTGTCTACGTTTGTTATGCGTTATGTGTACTTTTCGGCCACTGAGGACTGGGCCTAAGCTTACAAATTCGGACGAGTTCGAAACATCGCATACTTATTTCTTGTTCTGTAATGTTTTTTGTCTCCTTTTCGGTAACCACACCAAATCATAGCGTTAGTTAAACAGCGTATCTACCATATTCCTCCGTCTGACCGTCCATCCCCGTCCGAACAGCGACCGTATCCTGATGGAAGCAGATGGATCTGGTTTGATCCGGCTCATTCTGAAACACGCCGATGAGGGTGATGCCGGACGGTACAAACTCAAGATCTTCAACACGCACGGAGAGGCAGTCTGTGAGGCGGATCTCTCTTACGACAGTAAGTGCAGTATATCAAGGAAATGTGAAGTGCTTGTAAGATACATGACAACAGAAGAGCCCTCCTTCGTGAAATACTGTTTTAACTACATCAGGCTGTTTTGAAAGCGATTATATTTATTAATTTTGAGTTAGTTTTATGTGCATATTTGTATTTCTTTTCACCCGAACGTAAATCAATGTGTTGCAACTTACAAGCCGTCGCTCCTAAATATTCACCACCTTTGCTTGGACGGTAGTTAAGGATGTTTCCTTTAGTGCAATGCATAATCATGATTGAGCTTTGCACCCGTTCCTGGTGAGCCGATTTGTTTGACGCGTGACCACAGCTGTTGCTCCAAATCGTTTTTCCGTCCAGTCTCCCGTGCGTTTGTTGTTCCTGCTTCATCTGTTGGCTTCATGCGATGTTTTGTTTCCGTTTTCCTTGGCTTCATCACCGGCTCGCATCGATCCTAACTACCCAACCCTGCGCTGCGTGAGCCGCAGTAGGTACCTTTCTGTCTCCGCCTGCGGTATGTGAGCTCCCCTGGCACTCTCTTACATTCGACTCCTCCGCAGCGTTCGACGGCATGTCCTCCACGAGGAACCTGAAGGACCAGTACGGTACGATGGAGCAGCAGCTCAAGTCCGGCATTCCCATGCCGCTCTCCGAACGACCCATCATCTCCAGGTCAGTGCGGGGCCAATTGGGAGTCGTGGCAGGTTAAATACAAGAGCAGATCATCTACGCCAGAATAAGACAAATGAAGCCACTTTTAGCAGCTTGTATATGGGAATATCATAATACCACTTCAAGTTGTTTTCAGAGCTGCTATCTAATTGACAATGAACGTGATTCATTTGAAATGTACTGGAACAGTTAAGTGTCATGATGTGGCCGATAGCGCTATTATTTTCTAAACAATATTTTCGGGCTTCATTGAAACATCAATCCAGACGAGCGGAATAATTCTGCGGGAATTAATCCACTCAATGGCTGTCAGACCATCGGAGGATCGCTAACACTCATTTTTCATGTCTGCCCGTCCCGTGATGTCTGTCATGTTTGTCACGTCATGTCTGTCCTGTCAGGATGACGGACCGTCAGCTGACGCTGTCCTGGCGCCCGTCTCCCACCGCCGGCCAGAGGATCCCCGTCACCTACCACGTGGAGATGGCCGAAGTGCCCCGAGGCGACTGGTTCACCGTCCGATCAAGTAAGTCACGAATCATCCATGCAGCCTTATGTCGATGTACTCGAAACTCGCATAATAGTGGTACACACCAATCAGCTGGTTCTAGTCACAGGATATCCGATGTTTGGCAGACGAGTTTCTTTATCTATATGTGTTCTTATGTATGACAAAGTCGTTGGTTATTCCTTGTCGAGATCTTCAGGCTCGTTTTTACATCATCATTACTCGTTGGCTTCAGCTACTTAAATACATCCCGTAATCGTCATTAGCATCAATCGTTCAAACTTAGCATATTTATCCATTAACCGGCACCGCCTGGGCACGAGCCCCGTTATACACGAGCTCCTGGGGGGTCGGATCCGACCTCCCCCCTGCTATCTCGAAAACTGATGGTCGTATCGAGACCTGCGAGGCGGCGTTCGAAAGCTCTATGAGATGCTTCTAAAACATGCTTAAAATTTTCAAGTTGAGTTCAAACGTAAGGTCAAGGTCAGGTCAAAGGTCCAAATCTAGCGTCGCTTTACGGGATAAAAGGACCGCAAGATCTACAGCTCCGGGTCCAAACTCAGTCTAAGTGCTCTGAGGTGTATAATGAAGGTACCACATGAGCATAAGTATCACAGCATATTAAACACAGGTCAAGGTCAAGGTCAGGTCACAAAAGGTCACTTTCAGCAAGTCATATGTGATGCATGCGACACATGTTTGATGGGTAATTGTATACGTAGAACTCGATGATGGCGATGATTTTACCATCTGAGCTCATTCAAGTCAATACAGTGTGAAGGTCAGGTCAAGGTCAGGTCAAAGAAGGTCAGATTTTCATTTTTTTATTACAAAAAGTGCATAATTATGGTTCAGTTTTGTCCCAGGAATCCATTGGTGACATTTGTTTCTTCGTGCGATGTTTAAAAATGCCTCAAAACGCGATTATAAAAATGACATCTCATACACATATTAGAGCCATATTTAGTCAACTGGGGGTCAAAAAATAAGATATAAATTTGAAATTTGGCATTGTGGTTAGTCATAGGTAGTTCGCTAACATATATTCCATGTTTTGAAAATTTGGATTTTTTTTTATTTTGACATTTTCCCCTAAAGTTTACTTTTTTATTTGTTGGGTCAAAAAACAAAAATGTGAAATTCCGAGATAACCATTTTCAGGAACTTGTCATTTCACGTGTTTTGGCGGTTTTTAGTTGCAATTTGCTTCAAAACTCGATTTTGGGCGAATTTTCAAACATTTAGCTATTTTCGGCACAAAACGTCATGTAGTGACGTCACTAAAATCGTTATATCTCAATTTTGTCAATGAAACTCCTCCATA
>JARFNZ010140362.1:0-10547 GCA_031763405.1 Balanus nubilus
ATAAATGCGCCAGATGGAAAGAGGTGGGAAGGGTTTACCAGGGACGTACATTGCTCAATTTTACTTTGGTGGTTTGCTGAGACTGAAAATCATCCCGAACCATTTTTGTCACTGGTATAACGCGGTGGCGAACTTCAGCTCCATGCAGTGTAGCGGTGGGATCAGTAATATTTATTGGCGATATCTCCGTCTCGTTTCAGCAGTGTTATGTCACACAACACGCTTGTGTTTCTAGTATCAACAGTGTTGGTAACGCCTCCCCGCCTGTGTCGCCAGCGTGACCTGGACTTCCACATCAGTCTGGAGTTCCACGGAGAATTGGGCACCGTCAAGGACAACCGCAGCTACAAGATGCGCTAAGGCCAAAGGTAGGTCACGCAAAATGTGGAGAAAACGCCCTGCTTGCTCTTCGCACGTCATTTGTGCCAAACGTTGTGTGTCTCCTATGCCGGGTTGTGCTCGACTCATAAATCGTTGGCAAATTTGACTCAACTTTGACTCAAATGAGTCGAGTCAGAGTTGAGTCGGTCAGAAAAAATAAGGCTGAGTCGAATCAGAGTTGAGTCACATGGATTGTCACCTGAGTGAGAGTTGTATCACATGGATGCTGTTGGAGTCAAGGTTATGTCGACTCATCCTTCTGAGACAAATGAGATAATGCAGTGTCTTGAAACTGCAGCTTTAAAGATGGGCAGATTTAGCATTGCATTTAAGGCGTTGCATGAAAATAATCTACTTACAGATATCCCCGACTGAACCTCCACCACCCCGGTCAACAACTTGTGCTGTTGTGCTGTTAAGTAAAAAATGAGTCGATTTAATGTTAAGTCAATCTTGCGTCGACTCTAGAAACTTTCACCACCTTGAGTCAGAGTTGAGTGGGGGGTAAAAGTAAATGAGTTACAGTTGAGTCGAGCAAAACCTTTGTTAAACCACTTGAGTTGAGTCAGAGCCCTTTCGGAAATGTGTCGGAGTCGAGACAGTCACAACAAAATTGAGTCGAGCACAACCCTGCTCCTATGACCACTCGTTTAAGTTGCGTTTAAGTTTGACTGATATGGTGATTTGGCTTGACCTCGGCACTACCCCGTGGTGGCTAACGCCGACCTGCGTCCCGTTGTAGAGGACACTGCGTTTCTGGGCACCAGCAACACGCGCCGCCCGACCCGGTCCTCCGCCGTTCCCGGCCGACCCGCCGGCCGACCGGACCGGACCGGACGGACCGACCAGACCGGACCGGACCGACCGGACCGGACCGACCGGACCGACCGGACCGACCGTACCCGGCAGCGGCAGCCTGAAGCAGAGACACGACGAAGATGGACGCCACAGCCGTACGGAATTCATGAGTTGATGCTTTGGACAAATATAAGTGTAGCGTATGTTGATAGACTTCAATAATGAAGCCTTTTGTTAATCTACTTTCTGTCGTTCGTCAGAGTTTGGATTGATTTTCTCCCGGAGTCAGTGGAGTTTTTCGGCGTCTCTCGCCTCTGGCGGCAGCGCCTCTCGCCTCTGGCGGCAGCGCCTTTCGCCTCTGGCGGCAGCGTCTCTCGCCTCTGGCGGCAGCGTCTCTCGCCTCTGGCGGCAGCGCCTCTCGCCTCTGGCGGCAGCGCCTCTCGCTGGCGGTGTGGTAACGGCATCTTCCCGGCTGGCTGCGGACGGGCGCCGCGCACGCGCACTAGTTACGGGTCCTGGCGGCCCGGCCTGCTGTGATGTAGTCGCCCCCGCACAGTCTCGGCGCGACCCCTGGACCCTCGCGACCGACCGCACGCCGTTCACACAGGCACTCACACGCACGCAACGCGCGCGCGCTGTGTCATTGCATACTATGTGCTCGTGTTCTCGTCATCAATAAAACCATAAGGTAGTGCTCGTTGTTTGACGTAGAGGTAGGGAATAAAACGCATTTTTTTCCATCGCAAATAACCCTAGCAGTTGACGCGCCCGTAAAAAAACAATGCACCACCACCACCATATTTCTTTCCACGGTGTATTTCGTTTATGCCATCACATCACAGTAATTGACGCGCTTCGGATCAGTTGACAAGAGATCCTGCTTGCTGCCGGTGCTAGCGTCAGTCAAGTCACGTAGCAGCCTTAACGTAACAGACGTGCTGCGATCTTAACGAACAGGTGCAGGTTGACAGACTGCAATCGCTTGGAACGAAAACTAACACGGTGCCATATTTTACCTGGTAATCTATAATGACATTGATTCAAAACGCACTACGTTTGAGACTGAATAAAAAATTTATTCGATATCTTAGTGCACGTCTCGCACATTGCCACGGGGTAGAATTTGTGATTTTTCAGTTTACCACCAATAAACTTACAGCTGGAGTGTACTGCGCTGAATCAACTCCACACAGCTGACCCTTGCGGCACACCGCCGCCGCCGCTGAGTATGGGTATTTCCGTCACGGAGTTCAGGTCTACACGCAACTGAAGCGGACACAACTAGGTAGAGATGAGCGGTACTACGGGAGGAAAGCTGTACACAAGACCGCCGACGGTGTGTGGCGGACGACACAATGAACACAGCATATGGCCCGACCCGACACGCCCCACAACCCGACCGTAGGGCCATCGCGTCACGTCCAATAATCCCACTTACACACCATTACGTCCCACCGGACCGCCCGCTCGCCACTCAATAAATAGGAAAGATAATACAGTTTGCAATTTGAGCACGCTGGAGCCAGACCTGGCTGAGCCATTTGCTGGCGGGGTAAGTATTGAGGGTGAAGTTGTTCCTATTATGATGGACCGTGATGCGCGTCAGCTCTAGGACATGTCGCTAAGAAACAACCTTGTGAGTGGCACGGCTCTCATGCCCCCTGGCACTGACGGCAATGGCGTGCACGGCGCGAGATTTCGCCTCGGCTAGAACGATACTAAGCCGTTGTATATTGAGATACTCCCCACATTGACTCGGGCCGGCAAGGCATTGCACCCATGTCTGAGAGTTAAAATAAAGCCCTAACTGCTTCTAAACCAATATGTAATATTAAATAATTAATGAGAAGTAATATCAGCACAAACATGATCACAGTGTTGCGAATAATAATGAGCTAACATTGGAAGTCTAAAATATTACCGTTGTTCTTTTTCATAATAGTAAACTTAAAAACCTTTAGGAACGGATCCTACCCAATCCCTGGTGCTTCTGTTGTTCGAAAATGGTGTTTGGAACTTATATACCATTACTTAGTGTCATGACCATAATTTCCTCAGGACTCGCCACTATTCCAAAAACCAACGCTCGTCCGCAGGATCCTGACATTTCACGGGCGCAGCTTCTATAAAAACGCCCCCATGCCCGACGAACCAAGGCCCGACGATTACCACCTGCACAACAACCTCAATAATCAACAACGCCAAATCTTGGAAACCGTTGGGGCCACCCTTGACGCGCGGGGGCCACTCCATCCCATAGAACGCGATGCCCGATCGCTGTCCTATTATTATTCTTGGCCAGGACTCGGCCCTCCCGAAACATCCATAACACAACCCGACCGCCGCGCCCCGGCACACGGTCTCAGTCTCACAGCTATTAACGGCGGCCAGCGCCGCGCCGCGCGGGGAAGATGGGGCCGACAGCGGGTCCGCCGCCTCACGGAACGGTCCACTGCCCGCCACCAGCGGCTGCAGCGCCGCCACGCGGGTACAGTCGGAAATACTCGCCAGCTGCCGAGAGGGCCGCCACCCCCGGCCGGCCCCACTTAGCTCTCCGGGTTGATAAACAGGGCGCTGACGGCGAATATCAGGAACACGACGCCGCCAGCCAGCGTCACTGGAACGCGGAGGAGGACAGTCAGTGTCACATCGACACAGCCCATTTCAACTAGCATTAAAACACTGTGAAACAGGGCACAACCCGCTCGTCACTAACAAAGGAGCGCCCATCTCCCTCATAGGTAGTTATTATTGCTGAAGCCAAGTGGCTGTTTAAAAATTACCTTCGTTTTCGAAAACCTGATGAATCATACGCGATCAAAATGTTATATTGCTCACACATCTGTCACATCGAGCGGACCGCCTTGGCAAATACTGGGCGAAGTTCATGTACCAGATTCCTGACTAGGATGTTGACATGCTTTGAATCCAGAGGTGGAAGAGATCAGGCAAGACAGGCACCTGAGAGTGCCTTTATAAAGACCCGGACATAAGGTAATAAGGTATTGCCCTCCGATGCTGCAGACCCCGTGACCCCGTGATCCGCCGCTGCTCTCTCCTCCCGCCGCCGTGCCCCGCCTCTGACCTGTGCGTGCCGAGATGCGCTGCGAGATGAGTCGGCCGCCGATCACGGCCAGTCCCGTGCAGAGCGCGTGGCCCAGGCAGCCGCCCAGCGTGACGCCCCACGCGTCCTGACACATGAGACACGCCCGTCAGCCGCCGAGCAGGCACCACAAAGCATACAGATGGGCCCTAACGGACCATGACATGATGATTTGGGCACCACTTATCTTCATTATCCACGCATCCACTTATATATCCACCCACTTCGGCAGCGGGTGACCGGACTGTTAGTTACCTCTCTGGCCGCCAGGAGGATGGTGGCGATCTGCGAGCGGTCGCCCCACTCGGCCAGAAACGTCAGCGTGAACGACTCGAAGAAGATCCGCGAGATGAAGGCGAACACGCTGCCGCGCCGCGCCACGCCGCCCTCCACGTCCAGCGCGTCCTTGGTGCGCTGGGGGGGGGGGGGGGGCAGTGGGGTCAGGCAGGGGTGGAGAAGGAGGGGAGGGGACAACAGACCGACTGGCAGGCGAGGAAGACGCGACTGTCGACCTAGCCCGCGCCTACGCTGCTATCGCGCGCCACGTGCGAAAGCTGATGCGCCGCAGGGCGGCCAGTAGGGCGCAAGAAAAGAAAAAAAGGAGGGGAATAGCAGAGCAGTGCTGCACACACGGATCGGAGGGCTGCACACCGCACAGCTACAGGCATCCCACAATGACGGGTTATACACCCGTAACAGGGGAGGTGACGGCTGAGCGGGCTCCACAGAGGGCGGCTGGGAGAGGTGACAGACGCGCGCATGTGCCCACAGACTGCATGGTGCAAGGCCGTGTGAAAAACGAGCAGGGACGTTCACGTGGGAAGAACCGAAGTTAGAAATGCATAACGAGAGCAACGTTACAAAGTTTGAATAGAAACTCAAACGAGCTTGAATCGAACTGAAAATGTCTGACGTGCGCTTTCTGTGCAGTTCGTTAAAACACAAGTAGCATTGTCTTTTTGAGTCTCCTTTCGCTGTGCGGCCGTTCAAGGTTGACCAGGAAAATTCGAGCGCCCTGTCACGAAATGTCTATATATGGAAACACCGCATTCCACTCTCTCCGAGGTCAGCGGGTAGGGTGTCGTCCTACCTTATGGATTCATCGCGGAGTTTCGGACGCGAAGCACACAGCTAGGCAAAACCTCGTTAAGTGTGTGATGATGGACGAAGAAAAATAAACAATCGTAATTGGGGCAAACATACGACAAAGGGGATGTGTCCGTTCCGGAATATAAGGTAATTTTAATCTGTTTTAGTTCTGCTATTCATATTATCAAAATAAATACGCGAGGACATGCCACCCTTCGCCGGGAGACCACTTCTCGCTTCATGCCCCGCTTCGGCTTCCTTCTCACCTGCTTACATCACCTCGCCCGCCTTCACGACGGAACCCCATCCCCGGCCCACGCTCTCGTTTTCGCGTCGCCAACCACGTGCAGCTCTCACCTCGTCCTCGCGTTTGCGCAGGTCACTCTGCACCTCCTCAAACTCCTCCTGGGCCTCGTTCTGGCCCATGTGGTAGCCGTCGTACAGCATCTTCAGGCCGAACATGGCGAACAGAGCACTCGAGATATAGTAGGTGTAGGCGCGCGGGATGATCTGGATCGAGAAGCCCAGCAGCACTGGAACAGAGCGGAACTGTTAGAAAGAGGTCCAACGATGGTCATAGAGAAGCCCAGAAACATTGTGAGAGTGCGAGTGTATGCACATTTTAGTCAGATGGGAGCTCGCCTCAAATGTTTGTTGCAACGGCTTCTTTGTTGAAAGGCATTGCCGGTGGGTGCTGATTACGGTGGTTGTGGTGGCTTTGAACAAAAGGGACGTCAACAGAATAACAAGCTTGTAGCCATCCACGATCCATTGTCAAACATTTATGTCAAACTCGATAGTCAATGCGTTCCACACCTAGCCGCGTTCCGGTCAACACGTTAATGGGCGGGTGTAAGTCAAGTTGAACGCACTTTCAAATTCGCAGCATGTTTGCTCTGCTGATGAACTATTCAGAAGTACTTTGGGCCTCATTTGTATATGTTAGCGTTAATAAATCATTATGTAGTTTATCAAGGAAAGTTTAGGGCCGTTTGTGAATGTGGACAAATGATGATAGAGCACCGAAACAAAACCAAACTCACACTAGACGACAGCTGTCGGACGACAGCCTCCCAGCTCTGGTCCAGATGGACAGCATTTAAATTAGTAACTTCGTTCGGTGGCACGTTTTAGATCTATTTTACATCCCTCATCGACCACAAGCCGTTAGTGTAGTGTAGTGTCGCCTGCGTCGCGTCTGTCGCAAGCGACACTACAGTTCCGTGAGTCGACTCTATATGATGCAATCAGCTTTGCAGGAAAGTGATCAACCCGATGGCTTCACTGACATATAAACAGGATTGTCGCGTGATGTACTATCCGCCTGTTATTGGGGCTATAGCCAATGAACTCATCGGTACGTTTACGAAGCCTGGCTGGCTTGTTTATTTTTTATGCTGTTAGTCGGCGCCTTTTGTAACTGCAGCAGCCACATGCCTCCGGGGATGTTCATTCTGTTTCAAGATAAAGTAGGTAGTGCAAGGAACCCATGTTGAACGGAGTCACGGTGACACACATGCAGCAATCGGGTCAGCCTTGTTCTCCGACTACGCTGCGGCACGTGTTTGTCTCTCATCGTTATCAGATCCTGGGAGGAGTGTGCGGAACTTGACACCTGTCGCGTATTCAGCTCCTTGTGACCGCCTGATGACCAGCAATGGTCTCGCGTCCCATTTTGTGCTCAACCATAAGTACATAAATACTGATAACAGTCGGAAATGTATGTTGCGAAAGGATATTATTGTGTTGTTCACTAAATTTACCCCACGGGTTGAGACGTTCTCCTTCCTTTCGGTTTGTAACCTTATCCACCACCCAGGGGATAACTTTCTCTATTTCTCAGCGATTCCTAGCCTACCTCTTCAACATAGTTGGGAGGGGTGTTGAGGAAACCTCCTCAACAAAAGAGGAGTGTGCTCTTCCTCGTCCTAGATGGGCGACTTTCTGGCGAGAAATATCAGCTCCTTTGTCCTTTCAGCGCGACTTGCTCGAGAGGAATGTCCTCCCAATCGTCCTTCAGTGCGACTCACTGGCGTGTCCCCATCCCCGTCCTCCAGCGCGACTCTCCCATGAGGAACGTCCTCATCCGTCCTCTCCCTCAGCCTCACCTGAGAGCACGGTCATTGTGAAGAGCGCTCCGACGGCGCCGAGGAAGACGGTCAGTCGTGAGTGCTGCATGGACATGATGGCGGCGATGAAGAAGGTCTTGTCGCCGAGCTCCGAGACGATGATGACTGAGAGCGAGGCAATGAAGCCGTGGGTGAAGCTGACGTCAAGGCCGCCATCGGCCTTATCCGAGGCCGAGTCGGCGCTGACTGCCACCTGGGAGTCAGATGGGGTCACACAGGTCGCCTGGGGTCAGACCCAGCCAGAGGTCACCTGGGGTGTTAGACGGAGCCACGGCCCACAGGTCGTCGGAGGTCGGGTTGAGGCCAAGATAAGAGGATGTGAAGAAACAGGGGGACCTCCAGGGGTCGAGGGGGTTAGCGGTCGCCGACGGATGACAGGTCGGCCAGTGACGCCTTCCGGCCAGGGACGGAGATGGGCTCGCCGGGAGAAACGTGGTCAGTAGTCACACGTGGTCGGAGTTTCGCGGCGGGGAGGGGTGACCACATGTCGACGGGTGGCAGACGGGGGAGGGCACATAGTAATGACCACCTGTGGTTAGACCGGGGGAAACGCCGAGCAATTGGAGATCGGTGCGACAATTATTTTTACCACAGTACTAACAGCTGAAACATTGATTATTCAGAGTGGGTAACTGTGTGTAGGCCTGCAATCATCAGCAGAGAGATAGATATTTTGATGTGAATTGTGAAGTAACTTGGTATTTTGTTACATGAACACATTAAGAGGCATTTAGTCATCGTAATGTGGGAATGCGTTAAAATCACGTAGTTCGACCGCCGTGATCCGAACGCCTGGAGCCGCCCCTGCATGGTCGGGTCATGTCCTGGTGCCGGGCAGCGGCAGATCGGAGCGGCCCGGCGGACAACAGTCTAGTCTGGTCTGGTCTCGACGTCACACTACTACACAGGGCGATGACATGAGCATGTTCCTGTTCATCTCACCTCCTCCTGATCTGGTACGATGGCAGAGTGTTTCTCGCCGCCATCCTGAGCCATTACCAGCTGGGCTGTGGCCACCACGCTCAGCAGAACAAGCAGTCCAGGCAACCTCATTTTTCCCATCCTCAAAGTCTGTGAATCACAGAAGGAAAAAGGGAGTGATAGTCAGTACATCCAAAGTCACACCTGTTAGTTACTTGTTTGCTATTACGTTATTATGTTACTATGTTGCTTATTCACAAACAGTCACGCATTATCCTACAGTTATTTATTAGAAGAAAAACAATATATTTTAGGGCAACAGTCACCTGGTAGGTGAAGGGCATTCTAAGATATGTTAAGTTGTATAAGCCAATAGTTAAATGGCATGCACAAAATATGAGATATCAAAAAGAGAAATCAGAAAGAAGTCGTTCAAACCAGGGCTGTGGAGCCGTAGTCGAAGTTGGAGTTAAAATTAGTCGGAGTCGGCGGTTTTGGCCGGAGTCGGAGTCAGAGTAGCTAAAATGTTATTGATTCCGACTCCGGGTCGGAGTCGAGGTCGACTTTTCGCGCAACTAGCGACTACTTTGGTCGATGGAATATTTGCAGGCCTGGAGATATTAATTTCAAAGTTAAAATCCTTTTCAAAAGAAAAGGGTGGGAAAATGAAACATAGGTATAGTCAACTCATAGATGATATAGTAACATGGTTTTATGTTGTATGTGGTAAAGCTTCAAAATCTATCGGAAAATTCACGATTACAACAGAAAAGTGTTTTAACGATACCATGCTCGTTTCATCAGTGAGTTTGAAATCAAATACTGATGATCTGCTTCAAACTTGTTAAAACTTCTGCATCAAGACAAAGTTATTACCATGCCAAGATGGAGAGGGTAAAAGTTACAGCGCATACAAACTGAGCCGGCGATTGGCTGCGTTCGCCGCTCGATGCCAATTTCGCGGGTTTTGTCGCCTACAGGCAGGTGCAACTTGACTGGAGGATGCGCGGGTAACATGCTGCGTCCGTGCTCGAGCCGCGTATAATTGTTTTACGCGCCATCGGGAAGAACATAAAGGGAAAAATTAATGATACTGCAGATAGCGATCCCTAGTATACAATTGGAAACCGACATAGGCAGGAGTCAGAGTGGAGTTGTAGTCAGAGTATATTTTTTTGGGCCATAGTCAATTGAGTTGGAACAAAGTTGGAGTCAATAAAACTTTGCCAACTCTGCAGCCCTGGGGCAAATTTTAGTTAAAATCCATCCACAGCCAAACCTTGAATTGCAGCTATTACTACAATTTGCATTGGTTAATGAGTAGTGAATTGACCAAGCTAGCTAGCCAAGCTACTTTTCCATTTTCACTTACAAGTAGAATATTAGCATGACACATGAGTAGGGTACACAGCTATTACCTTGGACACATTTAAATGACAAACTTATTGAAGTATTATTACTGTGATTCATGATTTCAAAGAAAAGGTTTAAGTCCTATCTATGGACTAGCCCTTAAATTTGAAATTGCCTCAAGATGAGCATGAGTGCATTGGATGGGGTAAACAATTTGTTGTCAGATGGTAAGATTTGTTTTTTATTTAGCATTTGAATCTATCATCCAGCTAATCCCACAATCCATATGGCTTAAAACATTGTTTGAAAGACCTCATTTCTATGGAAATTGCATAACATTTTGTTCAGAGTTTATAATTTAATGCGATTAACTCCAGTGACGTCATTTCACATACATTTAATCCTGAAGCAGAAATCACCAAAAATTAAGAATACACTGTTTGCGCGCTCGAGACAAATACGATGTTGTTTACACGCGGTCTTATACGGCCTTGACACACAGTAGGTACGGGATCAGCGAGGTTGTATCGTTTGTTTCGGCCGATTTGTGGTCATTGTTTTTGTGTTATATATTTGCAATCATGTTCTTCTTCACTAGAAACATCAAATTATTGATGGAAAACACTAAGTAGGCGTGTTTCATCAACTGTAACTTAAAAAATTGACAGGTAGTAATGGGATGTCCGACCAATTGTTCACTCCATCCAATGCACTCATGCCTTTAACTGTTTGTGTCTTGCCCATATGTTTATTTTTGGAAAGTTGAAGCATGA
>JARFNZ010140373.1:0-10546 GCA_031763405.1 Balanus nubilus
CACCGAGCGCGTCTTCGGTCCGGCGCCGCAGACCTGAACAAATTCCAGGTCCCGGTGCGTCTGCGCGGCGGCGGCCGCACAGGCGCCGCGAGCCCACCCGCTCGCCGTCGGTGGTGGACGACGCTGACGGCCACCTGGTGTACCGGGTCGGCGACCTGCTGCAGGGACGCTACCGCATCCTCAGCACCCTCGGCGAGGGCACCTTCGGCAAGGTGGTCCAGGTGCGAGACTCGCAGCGAGACCGCGTCAGCGCCCTCAAGATCATCAAGAATATCGACAAGTACCGCGAGGCGGCTAAGCTGGAGATCAACGTGCTCGAGCGGCTGGCGTACAAAGGCCCGACGGGACGCCACCTCTGTGTGCAGATGTTGGACTGGTTCGACTACCACGGCCACATGTGCATCTCGTTTGAGATGCTCGGCCTCAGCGTGTTCGAGTTCCTCAAGGACAACAACTACCAGCCGTACCCAATGGCTCACGTACGCCACATCGGATACCAGCTCATCCAGGCCGTGCGCTTTCTGCACGAAAACAAGCTAACGCACACGGATCTCAAGCCGGAGAACATTCTCTTCGTTGACTCTGACTACGACCTCGAGTACGACGCGCGGCGCAAGCGCGACGTACGCCGCGTGAAGAACCCGGACATGAAGCTGATCGACTTCGGCAGCGCCACGTTTGATCACGAGCACCACTCGACGGTGGTGTCGACCCGGCACTACCGCTCGCCGGAGGTGATCCTCGAGCTGGGCTGGGCGCAGCCGTGTGACGTGTGGAGCATTGGCTGCATCCTGATCGAGCTGTACCTTGGCTACGCGTTGTTTCAGACGCACGACAACCGCGAGCACCTGGCCATGATGGAGCGGATCCTCGGTCCCTTGCCGACGCGCATGATCGAGCGCACCAAGACCAAGTACTTCTACCGCGGCAAGCTGGTCTGGAGCGAGAAGTCCTCGTCGGCGCGGTACGTGCGCGACAACTGCCGACCTCTGCGGCGGTTCGCGCGGTCTGACGAGGCCGAGCACCAGGAGATGTTGGACGTGGTTGAGGCCGCCCTCGAGTACGACCCGTCGCGGCGGCCGGCGCTGGCCCAGCTGATCCAGATGCCGTTCTTTAACGCGGTGCGCGGCCCGCTGGCGATGCCCACCGAGAAGGAGCGCACATACAGCCTGTCTCGGTAACGGCTGGCCAAGTGTAGTGGAGCGGCAGGAGTACCATCCGGCCAGCTGCCAAGTGGCGCGGACGCACGCCTCACGGCCGGTCTTCGAGCTTGAGGCGGGTTTGATAGGACTGGATTGAGCGTCGTCCCTGTTTGTGTCGTCCTTGCCCGCAGTGATGTGCTGCGAACGTCTGACCTGTGCTGTTTGTGGGCGCCCAGCGCCGGAACCCTCTGCCATGGATGGGGAGGGGCCTCTGCCATGGATATGGATGGGGAGGGGCCTCTGCCATGGATATGGATGGGGAGGGGTCTCTGCCATGGATATGGATGGGGAGGGGCCTCTGCCATGGATGGGGAGGGCATCTGCCATGGATGGGGAGGGACCTCTGCCATGGATGGGGAGGGGCCTCTGCCATGGATGGGGAGGGGCCTCTGCCATGGATGTGAGGGGCCTCTGCCATGGATGGGGAGGGCCTCTGCCATGGATGGAGAGGGGAATGAGGGGCGGGGGCTGCAGTCACCAGCCCGACGAACGACAATAGTACCGATCGGCCATGTATGTTTTGGCCTTTATCCTTAGACTAGAGTGACACTTTTGTGGACGATGTTGTGGTGCGTGAGTCATCGCTGGTATTTTCCGTGATGTTGCAATTCTAGTGACAATGAACTTGGTGGCACTGCGATCTGCTCAAGGCTAGCCCACGTGGGGGTCGTGTCTGTGCGGCAGTTTGCAGCGGCCGCTGCGATAGGGATTAGATGGTGCTTCTTTCCGGCACAGGGTCACTGTCTCCTCGCCGGTCACAACCATACTGCCAGCTGCGAGTCGCTGCTGTAGTGTTTAGTTGGGCTTCAGTCGCTCGACTCATCTCACTTGCATTTGGGACGGGGATCGTCGGACGGCTCGCTCGTCTCATTCATCGTCATTTTATTGTTGACGCTCTCCAAGTCGGTTAGAGGCGAGTCTCTCTCTGTGTGTATGGCCAAATACATTACTGTGCGCTGATATCGAATACTGGGGATGGATATACAGCCATGTATATCCATCCGTGTAAATGTAGAGTAAATGAGGTGTTGAGAAGGTTTTACCTATCCCTACAATGTTTCTTTTTCTCGTTAGTACATACTTGTTGGTCCCTGTACCCACTACTCGTATTTGATAAATTGCTCGGCCATTTTTTTTCAAAGCGGGGTGAATATTTCTCTTCTAGTAACGGTCTAGATTAAGGTGCCCCTTTGAGCAAAGGCTTTTTAGTCATTCATACCATTGCGGTGAAAATATTTCACCCTAAACCGTGTGTTGAATGTTGTATGTCCTGCATGAGCACAAGTCGGACTCTGAGGGAGTTTGATTTGTGGACAATTGGCACTCTCGGTGTCGAATTAGGCGCTGGCTGGATCTCTCCCCTTGTTCCGGGTGCCGGTTGGCGCGTATCCGGACCAATTGTCGAGTTCGGCAGACGTTCTTTCCTACTTGTCACAGCCAAGCCGCTACATGGAACAGGCCGCCGAGAAATTTGCGACTCCGCGTGCGCTAGGCGCCTGGAGCAGGTCTTCTGATGGCGCCATCGCGATGTCAAAATTATTAGGGAAAAGGCAATTCCTATATGCGCCATTACATAAAACATCTTTTGGCGACCGCACGTAGTCATGTCAGATCCATAGCATAGCCCGTGTATTTTGAATAGGTAGGTACAGGGTCAAAAGTGTTCGCTAAGAATCCCAGATAGCTCCAAGTGAAAGACCTCGAGACGGTTTTTGATATGGACATTAATGTATTATTCGCGTGTGAAAATTCCGAGAAGGCACGTTAGACCGTGTGCCTTTCACTGGCGGATCCAAAAAGGCGATCTCAGGCGGTTTGGGAGCCAAATCTCAAGGTTCATAGACTTCGGAGAACTCATCGGATTTTGGTTATTTATGCATCGGTAGTTGATATAGGTATTTTAAACAAGCATTCATCTACCGAAGTTGCTTAGACTTTATTTTGTATAGAGAAATGTGTCGACTTTGTGCTGATTTAGGGCGTTTTTTTTTGGGGGGGGGGCATGGCACCCTGTGCCCGTGCAAGTGGTACCTTTTCAAAATAAAATGTAAAAAAATGGACTTCAGGCACTAAAGTCCATATGAATTAAAAAATAAAATAATACCTAGCTGGCTGTTGGCATCAGTCAGTACCAAAACGCGTACTGCTTACCCTGGATCTCCTTTCTCATCTGACTTCCGGGTTTCTTTGTTCCACGTCTTGGTACATACCCTCGGGACGAAAAAGTCTATTGCCGTGACATCTATATTTATTATGCGACCGCTGCGACATCTATGGTAGGTGCCGTCTCGAAAGTTTTGACCCAAGTTTCAGCTTATGCAATTGCTGCGCAGATGTGGCAGATATAGGTGTTCCTTGGTATGAGAGCAGACGTAAGCGGATGTTTACAGAACCGCTCTCTCTACAGTGATGGAGCGGATGCCTACGTCATCACCACACAGCAAACGGGTCTGAACGAACAATACGCTTGTTCTTTTACGCGGCATTCGTCTGTGCCCGTAACACTTGCACCACCCATCGTTTGTAAACGGATACCGGTTGGAGGTGGGTAGGTGGTGCCACTTTATTGTATTTTTCATGTTTTCTTGTAGGTAATATTGTTGTCAAATAGGTATGAATTGTTAGAGTAAATGATTTGTTGTCCCATTTGCACTGATTCAAGTTTTGATTCCAGTTTGAGTTACATGTGTGATGGGATAAAAGCAAATTCCAGGCAGCACTAATAGTTTTTGGTAATGGTAAGGCAGGCATTACATAAGCTGCCATATTACAAATTATCCAGCAAAAATTATCCAGATCACTTATTTGAACACTTGCTCCGCTCGCAGTGTGACCTAACCTAACCTAGCCTGGGCATGGGTCACAGTAGCTTTTTCAAATTCTCCCATGCAAATGATGTTGATAGTCCCTATCAACAAATTACTAGCAGCTTGAAATTGTATGAATTTGTATTGGAGATGTAGGCGATTCTTTGTGTTGGGCACTTCAGACTGTGCACATTTTTGAAAATATATTGACTATAGTTACCCTTTAAGTACCTACCTACCATGCTGAAGCAGAAAAAAAAACAGAAAAGATCAGAAAATAAGTTAGACATCATGGGTGCAAGGTACTATACACCCTAATTCAACAACAACATCACAGTAACAATCTGAGCATGGTTCCACCAAAATTATAACTACATCAGGGGAGTAAAATTGCATAAAACTGCCAATCAGAAGCCTCTGATGCATTGAGGATTCTGATTTTTTTTTTTTTTTTTACAATTTTGCTCAGGCAGCATGATCATAATGTTGGTGAAACTGGGCTCTTGGCCTAGCATCTTTTTATTGCTGTAAAATTGACTATAGCAATGTCATTCTTCTTCAATTCAACATCATAAATAAATTGCAATATTGTATCAATATAAATTATTTATATTCAAGTGCTTATTCTTGGCAGCATATAGGTGAATAAATGGTTCAGCCATCAGATTCAAAGTAGGTAGGTAGTGTATATATTCTCACTATAGTAGGTAGTCTTGTTAGCTTCCATCAACTATGACAACCATGGTAACAAATGCTAGTAGCAAGCTGATGGGCTAACAGTAACCTTGTTCCAGGAGTCCACATTTGTCTTGCCACCACTGCACTATTTTGCCAGCACCTCTTAATTAGCATAACATCAAAAAGGTACCTACATTGAGATGGCAAGTCTGCAACCAAACAATGTAAGCACCTATGCAATAATGGGGTTCTTTGCATATTTATGTTCAAAATTAACATTTATTTTCTGTTACATTTCATTGTTTGATTTTTGTTTATCCTAAATTATACAAATAGAAGGATGGCATTCACAACTGTATCATACAACTTGTCACAGTTTATTGTATTACTTGAATTATTTCTTCATTAGGCTATTTCTTCCATAAATGTCATGTATTTGTGCATTAACACCATTCTACTCTTGGATCATTAGCACAATGCAGCTGCCCTATGATTGTTTGGATGGAAGGTGGGCTTTTCCACGATGAGTGGTCTTGTCAGCTGCACTGTTGCCCTGGTGACGTCTCAGTCTCAGCCGTAGACGGCCCGACAGCCCGGGGCCGGCTGGTTGGTGCGCAGTCGCCACGTCTCGCAGATGAAGTACTCGAGGAAGACGAGCATGACCTGCTGGCCGTCCTGCGAGCCGTCCACGGTCATGGTGGGCACGAACGTGAGCCGCGGCTGCAGCTCGGCCGTCTGCCTGCCGAACGCCAGCGCCTCGGCCAGCGAGCCGTCCGAGCCGGCGCAGCTCGACACGCTGGTCCAGTCCAGGCCGGCGGCCTGCACACAGTACGGTGCGGCGCGGCGCAGCTGGCGGTAGTTACGCAGCAGGCAGCCGACGGCCGCCAGCTGCTGGCCACCATCAGCCAGCTCGCTCAGCACGCAGCCGTGCAGCCGGTTTCCCCAGCATTCCTCAGGACCGTGCTGACAGTCGACGTACGACCCAGCGTCGTCAGCGCGCTCGAAAGCCTTGCCCCAGGGCACGAACGTCAGCGAGAGCGCCTCGCTGGCGCCGATCTGCTCCCAGAGCGGTGCCAGCTGGTCCAGCACGAAGTGCTTCGAGTCCGGACAGAGCGCCTCGTAGTAGACGGTGAGGTTGAGCGGCGCGGTTGGCAGCGACTGGTTCTGGGTCAGCGCTGGGCCCAGCGCGGCCAGCAGGATCCCGACCAGCGACACCATGTCTGCCGTGACGACTCGCTGGCGGCACGACACGGCCGCTACTGAAGGCCGCCGCGCTGCGCTGACCCGGTCTCGGCGCAGCTGCTCCGCTCTCAGGCGATAGCCGCCCGTCGTATCGGGTCCCCGACGTAGCTGTCTGGGGCCGGGTACAGGGCAGGTAGACCCACCCGGTGCTTCTAACACGGCTCGGAGCTGACACCTGGCCTGTTCAGCGGCGACACCTGACGCACGGAGCTGGAGCGGGGCTGAAGCACGGCGCGCCGCGGCACTATTGCGGGTCGACTGAGACCCCGTCCGTGCCGGTCCGGCCCGCTGCCGCCGCCGCGTCGGTCCGTCTCACCGCGGGGCGGCCGCCGCCAGGGGCGTCCCCGTCCCCGTCCCCGTCCCACGTGTCACCCCACCCGGCGCAGTCCGGACACGCCGGCGCCGCTGCACCATTGCAACAAACCGCCGGCGACTGATAAAGGCCGAGGTGCAATACGCCTGATAAATGTCATCTCACCGGGCGAAGATATGGCGGCGGCAGACGGATCGACCTTGCGTGGGCACCATCGGCTCGGGACGCCGTCCTGCTACGCGGTCGGAGGTCCCTGTATCGGGGCACGACGCTGAGCCGTCGCTCTGAAGGACATGGAGACTATGGAGACGGCGGAATAGAGACGGTGCATAGAGGCCATTGGTGGCAATATTCACCAGCTCCCGGAAATTTTGTATGGGATCTGGAAGCTCGCGTAATGTAACACGGTGCTCTTTTCCGATTTCCGTAAGAAAGCGAATTAAAGGGACATTTCAACCTTGTTGTAAACTTGATGTGGTAGAGCCTGTTCTCCCGTTTTACCAGCTCAGTCCGTTTTGAGAAGTTCGCCCTCAATCGTTTGTAGTCTTGATTTTATTTTTTTATTCTTCAAAATCGTACGTGGTTAGAAAAAAGTATCGACCTGACTTGTACGTAACGTACGTAAAATGCACACTTGACGACAATTTCTAAATGCAGATACGAAAACCAAACTTGTAAAGATCGCAAACAAGAGAGAACGAACGATTGGTGTCGAACTTTTCGAAACGGACCGGACTGTTAGAACACGAAAAATTGGTTCTATCACATCACATCATTTTTTTAGGTGGAAATATCCCTTAAACTGATATAAATAGGGCCTGTCGTTTTATAAGGAAATGTAACGATCGAGTTACAATACTCGCTGATTTATCTTAGCTGCCTTCAAGTCAGGCTAATGCCAATTCAATCCTTGTATATATCAAAAGCCACGTGACAGTGTATTTATTCTATATGACTCGATTTATTTCCAAAGCATGGCCTATAAACTTTTCTTAGCTCTCTTCGACTATGTGATGTCATACATCATTCTGGTTGTCCGGAACCTCGCATCAGGTCATTATGATCCGAGCGATCGGGGATTGCCGCGCAAATATGCCGTTGCTGCACCTGTTTCGGACAAATCGGCATTTTTCCACCATGTACAGGCGGATACGTAACTCTCGGGGGCGCGGATGTTACCGTTAACAAAGCCACAGCGCGGGCAGAGTCGTGCCTGCGTGACGTTAAAAGGTTATTCCTTACCTTACATGGCGGGCCCGTGTTAAATTTAGAGCTGAGGGGCGGGAAGGCCTACATTGCTGGCCAAAAACGGCATTTTCCAGGTTATTCCAGCAGGGAATAACCTGGAAACCTGGAACGTCAACGATGCAGTAAAAAAATCATTGCTGCCAAATGAAGGGGAATGTCTTCGCACAGGAGGCTCTCTTACTTAGCTGTTGACGAGAAGATCACTGTCCCAGAAATAGTTGCACTTATTTCAGAGTCCAGATGTGTCTGGAAAGGTGTAGACCATTTATCGTATGTCCAAGGCGGCGGAGTCGACAAAGTTTTAGCGACTCCGATTCCAACTCTGACTCCGGCCTGCAAAAATTAGACCCCGACGTCTACTCGAACCCCGACTCCGGCCTTCATCCCTTCACCAACCGTGTTTTATATCTGCATGCTGTACCTCAATGAAATATCCGGGCAACCTCTGCAATGCCCTTTTCCATTTGTCCTTATTCTCATTAGCATCGAGAACAATGTTACATCGCCCGAGCACGGAGCCATTTGTCAATTCGTCCGAACATCACCGCTCACGGAATACACCGTCGCCTGCCGTGTTACGTCCGTTTTGCCTAAAGCTGACGCTTTTTAGGCCTTTGGTCAGCCGGCCAGCCCCAAGAACTCTGGACCATCTGGGCGTGCTAAGTTTTATTTGAGAGCGTTACCGGGTGGCTGGCAGCATATATGGGCAAGAGGGTAGTTGAAGGGGGTTCGCAGGTGGGGTGAGGAGCCGCGGACTTGAAAGGAAGAAGCAGCTCTAGTTGCGATTAGCTTAAAAACGGGAGACGACGGGTCTGACGTGTGCGGTGAGGGTCGGGCTTCAGAGGCGGCACAACCCGCCGTCAAAACTGTCGCCGGGCAGCAAGCGCAGCCAGCTGTCTCCGGCAAAGTCTGCCAGCCATCGGCCTAGCTCGCCCGAAGTTAAATCTCGGCATTGACTTAACCGCGTGGACGTGGTGTGATTTGTTTCTTGACGAAGCGGACACAGTCGTATGGCGAGTGAGCAAGAGCATAAGGCCCGCACCACAAGACTGGGTTTTTCATGCATTGCGTTGCGATGCGTCACGATGCGATTTCGATACTGTGACAAGCTATGACATACTGTGCTATTATAGTCATACTATCACTGTGACGAGCTGTAAACAAGCCGATTTCTCGACATCCGTGTTGTGACGCACCGCGAAGTATCGAAATCGCATCACGACGCATGGGCGCCATATAACTATCCCGTTGCGGCGCCCTTAAACCCCAGCCATCATTATCATCATCATCGCGACGTATCGTGACGCATCGCAACGTTACGCATGAAAAACGCAACCATGTGTGTCGGGCTTAAGAGTCGGTGCGCTCAAAAGCCTCGATCACCTTCTTTCAACGTCTTTATTATTTGGACGTTTTTATCTAACGTCTTCTTTATTATTATTGCTCTGTGTTTATTAGGCGTGAATCTACCGCCAGACCAGCAAACCATAGGTTCCATATTCTAGGCACTCCTGTTCTTTTGAAAGAGATGTATAATTGATGCCTTTACCAACGTAATCGCCAATTGCCAAAAAGACTCCTGTACGATTCACGTCTGATGGTCTCCGGGCCTGGATCGGAGTCGGTAATATTTTAGCGACTCCAACTCCGGCTAAAACTGCCAACTCAAACGGACTCCGGTAGGTCCGCTGCCGCGGTGATGTCCGTATTGCTCACGGTTCATTAAAGGTTACATTTAATGCCATCCTTAGAACAGTTGTCACTCACATGCTATAAACCATGATAACTAAATCCAGCCTTTGAACAAACAACCCTGCTGCCATGACAGCTAACTACACTCCCTGGTGGCGGAGCTGTCTGTCATCCTGTTACCGTCTCCCGGGGCCGTGCTATATTGCGGTCCCACTTCCACCCGGTCTGGGCGGGACGGCCGACACTGCTCTGCAGCTGGCGCTGCTCTGCCGTATACCACGAGCCGTCGCGTCGGTGGCAGGAGGGAGGGGGGGGGGGGGGGCGGCGGCGGCGGACGGTGACGCTGGCCTCCCGGTCCTCCTTCCCGTCCGCGGACAGAGGGGGCCTACTGATAACGTCGGAACTGGTGTCAACCCATAGCGGAAACCAGTGTCTGCGGCGCCGCTGAGTGGAACGGAGCTGCACTGAACAGAGCTGTGCTGAACAGAGCTGAGCTGAGCTGAGCTGAGCCGAGCCGAGCTGAGTTGAGCTGGGCTGAGCTGAGCCAGGTTGAACCGAGCTGAGCTGAGCTGAGTTGAGCCGAGCCGAGCTGAGTTAAGCCGAGCTAAGCTGCCTTCAGTAGGTCTGTACCGTGCATGCGTTTATTGAAAATTGTGCGTGCGTCACGTCGCTGTTTTTGACGGAGTGTTTACGGTGAATGTGGTGTTATGTTTATCCAGTTCACTTGCTTTATCTTTGTCCATTCTTGCCGCCTACTTGCATGTCCTTCGCGAGTGTAGGGCAAACTGCTGCGTCTCAGTATGCAAACGCCCTGCCAATTCGCTCTTAATTGAGCTAGAGCTTCGTTTTTTAAATGAGCGTGCTGCTTAAAGGGAATGTAAGGGTTTTGAAAATGTCACCTTAAAGCGTATGCAGGTGTAAATTATAGCTTGATATTTATTATGTATTTTATGAAAAAATTACCTAATACTGTTTTAAAATAAAACTAGAATCTGAACATTAAAACGACGAAATATTTGGTTTCCTATTTCAACCTTTGTTTATCGTTTCAATCCTTAATTAATCTTTCAAATGTTATTTCTAAATAGTTAATATGTATTTCAATATTACACACGCAAAAGTCGCTAGACGAGTACCAACCGTCAACAATCTTGAAAAGTCTCTTAAGACTTTTTAGAGGGAGATAATTTTGAGGTACGGTAGCTAATAAAATGCAATAATAATACAATTATTTCACTTTCAAGCGATTTTGTGTCCTCGTAAGTGAGTTTTCCATCTACGTGAATATCATTCGTCTCTTAACCCGCGCCGTGCCGGTGCTCGGCGCCACCCACCTCGTGCCAGGGCGGGGGGGGGGGGGCGTT
>JARFNZ010140395.1:0-18660 GCA_031763405.1 Balanus nubilus
CCCCCCCCCCCCCCCCCCCCCCCCCCCCGCCCCCCCCCCCCCCCCCCCCCCCCCCCCCCCCGCCCCCCCCCCCCCCCGCGGAACCCACTGGCGGTGTTTGTGATCGGAGCTGTTACACGCCGTGTCGGAGGGTGGCCAGTCACGCTGCGGGGAGCGGCCGCCCGCCGACCGACACCTGCACGGTGCACGCCGCGTGCAAACAGTGCACAGTCACTATGCACTCTACAGTGGCGAGTGGCGCGCGAATGGTCATGTTTGTACACACAAACATACAGACGTGGACACACGTACGGGCGTGTTCGGGCATTGCTGATCGGCGAAGTAGGTGTGAACATGCACACATGTGGCCCCATACCGTTCGTCTGAGCTAGGCGCATAAGCAGCTTGTAGGAGAGCCGATTTCGCTAAGATGACGCAGATGGCGTCACGACGTAAAATAAAACTCGAGACCCAAGGCCACGCTTCTCGCAGGAGTCACCCAAGACGGTCGACGGCCTCTCGACCCTGTTGGCTACGCAGCGCGCGCCTCCCGCCGGCGGCCGCACATTCGTCATGAGGCTCTCCAGTGCTCGCCGAGGCTCACCGCGGCGCCGGGCTGCGCCGTGTTTATTTAGTACACGGGCCCAAAGAACACCTCTCTGTCGACGGCAATGGATGGCCGCCGTTCAGCCTTGGGGTGCCCGGCGACAGCGGAGATGGCCGGCACACCGTGCACGGGCTCTGGTGAGAGCACCTCTGGTGAGAGGACCTCTGGTGAGAGGACGCTTTGGCGAGGGGGTGCCAAACGTGGGCGTTATGTTGGGCCGGGTTGGGGTTCAGTGGCCTAACTATAGAGGTGTTTGGCGTAGTTGTCAGCAAATTTGACCTGCCGTCATATGTGGCTTTGCCAGTGTGCAGGACTGTTTAGTCACTATGACTAAACAGAAGACACTAACCGAGCTCAGATTTACAAAAGTAGGTCGGACTAGAAACGTAATGATCAATGTTTCAGCGCGAATGGAACGCGTATATTTTCCTAGACGTATTTTGGTGCGCGCTCGTGCCAATATAGTAGCACTTAGTAGCATAATTGATGGGTGTTTATCACTCGCTGATGTTGATAACGATAATTTGGCCACTGCGATTTCATTAGTGCCATGCTACCCCTGGAGTCGATGTGTACGCAGTAGCTTGTAGCGATCAATTGCCATGCTAATCCCATGGTAATCATAGATAATGCTATCACATAATTAACGGCTTCTCGCGTGATATGAATTGCAAATGTATTTACTCTAACTTCATTGTGACCAGCGATGTGAACTGTGTGAAATTAACTGTTGTGGTGTGATAAGGAAATAGGGTAGAAATATAACTCATGCTTTAGATAAAATAGGGGCGGAATACCGCAAACCGCGCCTTGTAGACCAATTGGTTGTCTTAACGGCTGACCGTTCCGGCCCTGCACGTCTCGGGGAGAAAAATGTAACTGGCTCATTGAGCGTGAAGGGGTCGATGCCCAGTTCTGCTTTGCGGATTTCGGTTGCAGGTGGACTGAATGCGTGAAAGTAATTTATTGCCTCCTTTTGAAAACAGGGGATTGTCTAACGAGACAGCAGAATAGCAGTTTATCGGCCCTGATTATGTGGCAACTCTGTTCTTTGCACCACGGAACATAGCGATTCATCAATCTCACTTTATCCGACCCGATTTGAAAGTCGCTTTTAAACTACCATCTGGTACTAGCCCGACCTCTGACCTTTGGAGCCGTTTTGACTCGAAATGCCGCACTTCTATGCGTGGGACCGCTCAAAGTGTGGGCGTCGATAGCATCCATGCCCAGTTATCTCCCGTTTGAAAGCGGCCTGGCCGACGCGGCTGGGCGGCTGGACGGCGCGACGGCGCGACGGACAGCGCGTTTCGAAATGATGTATTGCCGATCTCGACTAGCGGCAGTCTGGTCTGGCGTCTGGTCTGGCGTCTGGTCTGGCGTCTGGTCTGGCGTCTGGTCTGGCGTCTGGTCTGGCGTCTGATCTCGCCGTCCCAGACTCCAGCTGTCTGCTCTCCGCGCTGCAGCGACCGCTCTCCTCCGAGCCCGCTGCCACACCCGTCCGCCTGCTCCACCTGTCCGCTATCTCCTCACACCTGCAGAGCGACGCTGAGGGGGCTGGGCCAGCGCTGTGGAGCCGGGGTAGACCCAGACGTGCCGGGGGTGGTCGTGACGGGGGCGCACGCGCGACAATTCTGCCGTCGTGACCTGCGGTGGGCGCGGCGGCAGCGCGGCGGTGGCACGACAGTGGCACATTATTATGGCGGTAGCACGCCCGCCGTCGGCGGTTTTGGACACCACGACACGGTGGCAATGTCGTGCTGAGACGGGCGACGTTTCCGCCAGAGGCGGTCCCGCCAACGGCCACTGGTCCGGCCGGGAGTTTTAGCGGGGAAAGGAGCGGCGTATGGCCGGCTTGCGTGGCTCTGCACCAATGCCGGCCATTGAGATGCTACTGATTGCCCCGATTACCCCGTGAGCGATAGCCAGTGATTGCCACGCATCGTCCCGTCCCGTTCCGTCGCGTCGCGTCGCCTCTCATCCCCTCGCATCCAGTCGCGTCCCGTTCCCGTTCCCGTTCCCGTTCCCGTTCCCGTTCCCGTTCCCGTTCCCGTCCCGTCCCGTCCCGTCCCGGGTGTGACCGAGGCGGGATGGGGACGTCGGCCCCGGTTGCGCCAGCGCCCGCCGGAGATGACCGCGGCGCGTGTTGTAACGAGTGTCATGCTCCGGCTGGTGGTGCCGCATCGCTCCTGATCCCGCTCCCGACCTGCACGGCCGCTCTGCATCGCCGCTCCTCACGCGGCAACCCTGCACCAGCTGCGACGGGAGGGGGGGGGGGATGTTTGAAGCCGGCGACGCCGGGACGAACCAAAGCTGTGTCCAGGGGCCATGGTGGGGGCGGCCTGACCTTGTTGACCCGTCTGATCCGTGACGGCGGTAGTATTATGTTGGGGTCAGGTTTCGGAAGCCATGCACTGCCAAGCTTTGTTACTGTTTGCTATGGGCGCAAATTTACCTGAGAAGTCGACACTCCCGTAGATGGCAATAAACAAACCGGCGCCAGCGACGTCAGCGTGAGTTGTCTCCGTTTCTGGAAACCAGTAGCGGTTGACGTTTTTGTTTAGTGAGGGTGATCTGTCAATTTTTGTGGTCAAGAGCCTGTTGGGATTAGACGAGTGATCGAGGCGTTTTTACTTTTGTTTGTGATTGATGTGCTAAGCATGTCCCTCGTACTGAATCGACGGTACATACAACTTCTCATGGACGGTTTGATCATTCTTCTAGCGTCAGGGAAATAAATGTGTGTGCGTTTTTATTTGATGAGTCAGATATGTATGATGAAATGATATGCATACCAATTTAAAATGATGTATTGCCGTAGTCGGAAATTTAATGGCCTGGAATGCCTCAGCTAATGACGGGTTATTGTAACAGGGGAGCACTCCCATTGTTGCTAGTACGATCACATTAGGCCAGAAATATCGAGAGTGAAACTCTTCTCTGCCCAGTTAGTTTTCTTCTTGTCCCCGCCGGCACCCTTGGATAGACATCCATTATAAACGCATCACCCGATGTGGCGCTATCGTTAAATAACTGGAGTATCTAGAGTAATTATGTTTTAATAATCTTGTCGCTATGTGGGCGCTTTCGCTGTCAGTCCAGCTCCCGGGCGGCGGATCATGACGCGTGCGCTTTCGTTAATCACCCTCATTACAGGGCAGTATCAGGTCTGTTCGGGGCTGGGCCTCAGCGGACCATTTGCCGCCGAGTCACTGGGGCTAGACGGGCCAGGTGGGGCCGAGACTGCGGCTCGCCGGCGCACCGGGCTGGGGATCCGTGCCACACTTGGGGGAGTTTCCTAGTGTACTGGGGTTTCAACTGCCCTGAGTTTCAGGTCACTTGACGTCCTAGGACCTGAGCTGGCCGAGACCGACAGGCTTCTCACCGCTCCTTCTGACCCAGAGAGGGTACCCAGGGCGCGGTTCGCATTATGACTGCAGGAAGCCCGCTGTTACAATTGACGTTAGATATCGCTATGATAAGCGGCGCCCTGCGCGTCAGCTCCGGAAAAGCGCCCAACCCGCACCGACGGCCCCCCTCCGCGCCCGGCCAGCTTAGAAAGGCGACTCTGTCCTGGCTCTGAGTCCGGCTCAGAAAGTCGGCGTCTCTTTATCCCGTCGTTACACGCCACAGGGCGCGGCTGTTCGGCGCGGCTGTCGGCAGCGGCTCGCTCCTCAGCATCCGCTGCTACCCGCCGTGCTCTCGCTTTCAGTCAGCCCACCCGGGACAGCCGCCTTTCTATTTGCACACGGTCGGGGGAGCCGTCGTGCGGAGCGGCCCTCCAGATTCTCTCGGCGTATCGTGTCGACACTGGCACAGGGGCGGCTCGATGCCGTGTGACTGTAACAGCCGCCGGGGGCGACCGGTGCCTCGCTGCGTGGCGGTAATGGCCACCGGAGGCGACCCGCGCCCTGCCATGTGACTGTAGCAGAGACCCGAGGGCTCTGCTGGCTGGGGCAGGGGCTGCAACAGTACCGCCGGCGGCCTCTGAGGACGGGTGCGGTGGTGGGGTGAAGACAGCGAGCGGTGATGTCAATGGCATCGGCGGCATTCGTGTTGCATGTTCCGCCCTGGATGGGTCGTACCAGGACCCTGACCCAAGGGAAACTCCGTTACTCCCCAAAGAACTCGATACCAATCGCATGTAGACAGACCAAACGAAGCGACGTATTCTAACGAGGTCCACCACGCCGGCCCCAGGATAATGTATTTGATAGTATTATCACGATGCTCCCGTTCATACTTGCGGTTTCTTCGTCGTCAAACCGTAGCCCCATTTGTCACAGCCGTCTGAAGCCCTGTCACAAGAGAACTGAAGCGTCCAATTCAGCAGCGGGGTTTGTCATGTAAAATCCTCTTTGAAAGCCGGAGAGCGTGTCCGCCCGTCTGGGGCGCGATAGTCGCTCCATTGTGGCACAAAGCCCCCGTTCTGCTGAGGACGGCGGCGGCACGAGCGGCACGTCACGCCCTGGGCTCTCACGCGGCTTCCGGCCGGGTGGGTGAGGCTCACCGTGAGCCCTGGCCGGACGGCTGCCGCAGCAGGAGGGCCCATGAGGCCACGCTTGGCGGAATGTGCGACTGTGGGTCGTTGCCGGGGGGTTAGGTTTTAAACCCGCCTTCAGGGGACGGCGGTCGGTCGATGATCGGGTTTTATGATTTGATGCAGTTCTGTCTCTGGGACTGTGTAATGTAGAGCGGCAGTAATGCGAATTTCACACTGAGGATGGTGGACGCCGAAAGTCATCTGGTATTGTTTCTTTACCGAGCATCACCAGCTCAAAGTTAAGTTTGGTTTGCCAAATAAACATTTGTATTTGGTCTTTAATTTACCTAATTGAACTTCGATCTTTAGGAATGGCGTCTGGCAAACCGGTGATGGTGTGAACTCCGCTTAACAACACGGGACAGGCTGTTGATCAGACCGCTTAACAACATGGGGACAGGCTGTTGATCAGACCGCGTAACAACACGGGGACAGGCTGTTGATCAGACGGCAGACGGAGGCCGTCGGTCAGTGAGTGGACACTGGACAGCACCCGTGCCACAACCGCAGGCTCGGGCGATAAAGGGCTTGTGAAACGGCCGGTTCCCACGCCGTGCCGCCCTCCGTCACCGCCGTGTTGCTGCCGTGTTGCCGCGGTGCCGCCCCGCCGTCTGTGAGAGCCGACTCCTTCCGGTCGGTCCCGACCGTCAGCGGCGCCGCACCGTGACGGATAGCTGCCTGTGGCCTCAGCTAACGTCACGTGACGTTACGTGACGTCACCTAACATCACTTACCGTCATGTGTCGTTGCTAGAAAGCCCGCTGCGGCTCGTCCATACGCCATTCACTAATTGGCAGCTGACCGATTGCAGTTGTGTATAAATCAGCTGGCCAGCGCAACATTGTGACTGGTGGCCGGCGTTCTGGGAGGCCTGCGTCATTCCTCGCCATGCATCGCCATGCCCTGCACGCAATCCCTAGGTGATTACCTGAGCTGACAGCCTTTTGCTCAAGGTCGAGACGAGCGGTAAAATGAGCCTGTCGAATCGCGAATTGCCCAGAACAGTCTGGGTCTTGTCCGGGGTGGCGCTGTGAATCTATTGGCTAACACCGTGCAGCTGTTGCCGTCTGGTGGGGTCTGTTTCTTTTCCAGGCGGGGCTCAACCGCGCGGTGGCGCTAAAACGCGCTGCACGTTTTATTTTAGTCTTGCCCTTGGGCAAGTTTGACTTGAAATCATGGTTTATGACCTTGCCGTAAAGTGCAGGGCTGTCGTTGGCAAGATTGCCAACTGGTTAACACCTGACCCGCGCAATGCGTGTTCATGTGGTCTATGATTTGCACGCCAAGCCCGCTCGCATAAAGTGTCTGTGTGCGCTGCGGGGCGGCGGGGGTCGACCCTGTGACCCCCGCGTTCGTGTCTGGCTCACGGCGCAGCTCTAAGAATAGGCACAAGGTCCTGCAGATCACGCCCCGACCGAGCACGCCCATACGAGGACCAGAGGTATGCGTTTGATTATCGGAGAGCCGACTCGACTCAGCTTCCCAAGGCTACGTGCCATGGCGGCAACATCGACTTTTCGCCTTAGTTCGTTCATGGTCTTGGGAGCACATCCATTAAGTGATGTATTAGAATGTTGAAATTCTCGTTAACAAGGATTTACTTAACATTTGACGCTTTAGCAGGTGTATGTTGTTTAACGACATCTTCAGACAAGCACCAAAGGTCAAAGTGAGGCAGCCTGTGTTCAGAATACGATGTAAACCGTAGTTAGTATCGGATGCGTGTTGTGTTGCCGTTGAACCGGAGACTGCAACTCAGAACAAGCCACCAACTGGAGACTGCGGGACCGCACAACGCGCTAACCGGAGACTGCAACTCTGAACAAGACCCGACCGGAGACTGCAGAACCGTACAAGACACTATCCAGAACGGTCTCTGGCGGCGAAACGAGCACGGGAGCTGCGCAGCACCAGTGAACAAGACTCAACTGGGAGTCACAGCGGATCCGCCGCGCTGGAGTCGCATTAGCTCTGGCATACATAACATGAACATGGTAGTTGATGTTATCTAAGGCTCTGGGAAACTCCCAGGTCCTGTGAATCGAGTGAATATCAAGTGTGTCGGGTGAAGGTGAATGCTAATAGCCTTCTGAACGAAATGCGTTTCTCCGGGCGAAAACTCGCTGACTCAACCGTTTCCCAGCCAATGTTCTTTTGAAGTAATGTGAATTAAAACCTCTTTTTTAATAGCGGAATATATTGCTGTTGTGGCATTAATATAATAATAGCATGCTGATTAAATGTTTTTGTCCTTAAGCACTCCTAGTATTGAAATGGCGCCAACGATGCCAGTTGTTCTGTAATTTATATTTGTCTAGTTTTATCCTATAAGTGTATTGTCTGACTGCATCGGTTTTGCCTTTGTTAAGCAGCTTTAAGAAACAGCATATCTTAAATCTCACCGGATTGAATTCGGTGATTATTTTGAACATCGGCAAACATCGCTTGACCTTGGCAAGCTACCGGTGTATGAGGTATTTTACATTTGTTCTTCTTACGACCCAATTACGAGCTTGGGGCGATTAACGTGTGTATTGCTGAATTCATCACGTAACACAAATGTTCGTGACTACCTAATCTACCAAATATGAGATTGCGTAAAGCACATCGTCATCTAATATTCTTACGTGTTCAAAGAAACGTGCGTGCCGACGTGCGTCCATCCGCATCGCAATGCTGTTTTACGATACTAAAGCTGAGTTCCTGTGGAGGCTATTTTATTAGCCCTGACGCAGGATCAATCACCACCAAGGTCATTCCCACCGTGCAAACACCGCATATCCGGAAACATAGTGCAGCTCAGCATAGAACCTAACGTCTCGGGTTCTTGCGTTGCGTTGCAGCCTTATCACAAGAGAAACTGACCACTACTGTGACGAAAATGTCATACATCATCATTCACCATACATCAAGTAATTAAGCCATCATTTTCCTGCGCAGCCGACATACGCCTGCGCGGTGACGGATGACGGCAATCCCCTTGATTAGCGGATCCCGTCACTTTCATTTGTCGCCGGCGCGGGCTGCACGCGCGGGAGCGGTACCCAATCGGCCGTCACCTGTCGAGCGCGCCGCTGCTGAGGCAGCTGATTGCCGATTGTTTGGGCAGCTGGGCCCGTCCTTGACACTGGCCCTGGCTGCCACAAGTGACAGCGGTGACATCAACGACAGCTGTGACAGCTGTGCAGCCGGCGGCTCGACGCGCTGACAGCGGACCTTCGGCCCCGCGCGCTGCGCACACGCGCTCTCGTGAGCTCTCGGCCAACCTTGCGCCTGTCACCGCGCCTCGCAGTAACATATTGTCCTCAGACGTGGCCGCGTGGCTGGCGCTCGCTGGAGAAGACTTTTGTTCCCGTCAGCTATTGGTTTCGATAATGTAAGACCACCAGTGAACGACTGGTGCTCACGTTACAGCGATATTGACACTGGTGGTGACGGTAATAGCACTACGAGGTTTGTGATTTTAGACGAGTGTGCTATTTATGGTTAGTACTCGTGACCATTAAAAACTCCACGTTTGAGACGGAAGTGTCTTGTTGCGTTCGGCATCTGCTGCCGACTATGAGTACGACTCTTTTATCTTGCCCGTCGGACATTAATTTCAAATGTTCCCTGTTTTAGGTATCGGCGACTCGAAAACCTATCTAACATCACTTGAAACCTTTTCCGAGATGACATCACCAATGACCATTACTTAACGCGGCCCCCGATAGATGAGAGCGCCGCGCGCGTGTGTGTTTGTGTGCTCGATTACACACACACACACATTTGCCTGTGTGTTTATGTAAGTGTGGTGTAAGACACTGTCGCCGCTGCTACGGACGAGGAGAGGCAATTGTCAGTGGCCCCCCACCCCAGCGTCCCAGGACTTGACGCCCACGCGTCCTCTCATGCGGCGTCCTCGGCGGCTGGCCGGTGTCCCGGGACCACCGGTGTCCCAGGACCACCGGTGTCCCAGGACCACCGGTGTTTCAGTACCCCCGGTGTCCCAGGACCATCAGTGTTCCAGGACCACCGGTGTTTCAGGACCACCGGTGTCCCAGGACCACCGGTGTCCCAGGACTTGACGCCACACATCCCCTGACACCGGGTTCCTCGGCAGGCTGCCGGGCGGTCCAGTTGCGACAGGACGCCGCTCCTGACCAGCCGTCCGGTCCCCGCGCGCCGCCGCCGCCGCCGTCGCCGCTGGCGACAGTGTCGGCACACGAGCCGCGCCGGGCGGCGGCGACGCGCCCACTTTGTTGGCCATAATGGGGCCGGCCTGTGGTCGGCGGAGGATGCCGCCGTCGGCAGCCGCGCAGGCCGGTGGTCCGACCGTCCCGGCTCCGGTGAAAGGCCCTCTCGGACACCAGCCGATTCATAAAACGGACCGTTTTTACCGGCGGCCGCACGCCGAGTGACTGACCGCCGGTCGGGGTTGGGACAGAGCGGAGAGCGCTCCTGTCATGGGGCGTCACGCTCGACTGGGATGTCTTGAGCGCCTCTGGTTGGCCTGGTCGTGGCCCGCTCTGGCATAGCTCTGGCCTCTATAAGGAAAAATGAAGTGCGGAATGCAGATGGGTTATGTTCGCTAGAGATGCGCTGGGTGCTGTAAGGATTGGGTCACCGCTGCCCGGCTCTCGCGGGTCTCACGCACTCACGCCATGTTCGCACCCAGCTGTGCCGGGACGAAAAGCGCGTCAGCGCTGCTCAAACGAACGTGGCGTTGTGCAAGTCGCTTTCCGCTCGTCGCATTTGCATAGTCGCTGCCACATTGTGTGATAAGTACTGCCGTCATGATTTAATGAGCGGTGTGTCGGCTGGGATTTTCGTCAAATTCTCTTTTACGTGTCGGTCACGACTGGGCTGTCGGTGACGACACTGCGCGCAGGTGCCGACCGGGAACTGCAATGGTCACGGAGTGGCCGGCTGTGTCGGGAGCTGACCGCCTCTCACTGCCCCGTGGTGTGCTGCCATGCTGACCCTGCTGACCCTGCTGACCCTGCTGACCGTTCTGATCCTGCTGACCTTGCCTGACCCTGCCGACCTTGCTGACCGTGCTGTAGTGCTGACCGGCGCCACAATAACACCTGCCTTTCAACCAGATCTGTCACGGCTGTCGGAAGATGTGCGTCTACTGACAGGATTACAGATACAGGGAGGGAACGCGTTGACGGGTTTAAGGACTCTTAGCTGTTGCGCCACGCTGGTTCTGTGGGAGCGCGGAGGCGGCTCTAAGCGCTCGTAGTTGTTGCGCCGGTTTAGGTGCTCGCACGCACTGACGGCGTTAAGATTCTTGATTCTTTACGCCGGTTTTGTGGGGTGAGTTCTCTGAGCTCGGTCATATGGCGTCGGCGGCGCGGCGGCGCGTTCGAGCCGGTGTCCGGGGTCGGTCCCTGTGGGCTGGGACGGGCGGAGGACGGACTGTGGCTCGGATATCGAGCCACGTGTGCTGCCGAGCTGATCTCGATAGAACCAGCCCGCACACCTGTGGTGGCCTCAAGTGCCGTGATATGCACCTGTGGTGGCCTCAAGTGCCGTGATATGCACCTGTGGTGACCTCAAGTGCCGTGATATGCACCTGTGGCGGCCTCAAGTGCCGTGATATGCACCTGTGGTGGCCTCAAGTGCCGTGATATGCACCTGTGTGGTGGACTGAAGTGCCGTGATATGCATAGAGGGCATCTTTTGGTCAGTCTGTGAACCGCAAATCGGCAATGGTCGGTCACGTGTGTGATGAAGCCCTAACGTCAGTAATGAGGACGGTGCTACATTAGGTTTTAGGGCGGTCTGGAAAATGACATGAAAGAAAAGTGGTGATATTTGCATGATAACCTTTGAAGTCATCTCGAGAATATAGCATAAGACTACATTCATGTGTTGTAAGCTCTCGTACCTGCATTCATCAGAGGCTTTCAATAGATAGAGATAAACACATCCTTTTCATGATTTCGTGCTAGCATAAAGGTCCACAATTATGCAGTAAATTCTTCCTTTCGATTTTCTCACTCCAGCCCGGCACGATAGCCATTCGTCTAACCGGTGCCAGTGTCTGAGGCTTTTCTCTGGGCCGGCGAGCGGTCTGGATCCTGTCACAGGGCCGTTGACGCCTGGTGCCCGGTGACTGGTGCCCGGTGACCGGAGCCGCCACCCGTCTGACCGGCCCGGTCGGACCGGGTGCCGTTGGGACACTCAGGTCGGGCGTGGGCCGCCGGCCGGCCGTGTCAAACATCCCAGCCGGCCCGCCAGCCGCGGCCCCAGGAAGGCCACTCTCACCTAACGCTCGGGTCGCGGCCGGACGCCCGGTCAGCCCGGTGAAACCCGTTGACGCACGACGCTCAGAGCAGGGCGGCTGAAGTGGCGCTGTCGTTTGGACCCCGCAGCGGTCAGCGCGGGACCTCCGCGGGGTGGTACAGACTCGAGGACCGAGCCAGACTCGACAGTTGTCATGCTGCGGGACATGAATGAACCATGAATGAGTTGCACGGGCGGGGAAGTCCGCCACTAGGCGATGCTGGACTGGAACGTGATGTGGCGCGTCGGCTGGCCGCAGCCTTTCGTTGGCACTTTCCCGGCCGGTGCCGTATCGAAGCGGTGCGTTACGCATCGTTTGCGCTTCGCCACGCTTCGCGAAGCCATTGTGTATCCGCTGCGTCGCTAAAGCGCAATGCTGCGGCGGGTTTGACGCAGTCGCTCCTCATTCTTCGTGGTCAGTTGCAATCTGAAGCGTGCCAGTGTGCCTGGGGATTATAATGACATCGCGCTGCAGCGAGAAGAACCAAAACAGATTCTTGTGTCGGCTTTGGGGTATATAATATATCACAATACGTGAAGGCAGTTCTGGCCGGTGACAGTTAATTGATCATACTGGACTGATACAGACTAATGCTGCGTTTTTACCAGTTCTGGTGGTGCAACGGGAGCTGGGATTGCGGAGAACCTCGATGATGTGGTGTGATGATGACTGCGGAGAACTGTGATGTGATGATGACTGCCGAGAACTGTGATGATGTGATGTGATGATGACTGCGGAGAACTGTGATGTGATGACTGTGGAGAACTATGATGATATGATGATGCTGCCGAGAACTGTGATGATGTGGTGTGATGATGACTGCGGAGAAGTATGATGATGTGAAGTGATGATTGTGGATAACTGATGGTGTCATGTGATGGTGACTGCGGAGAACCGTGATGATATACTGTCTGCCCCGACCATCTGGTAGGCGAGATGCTGGGATCCATGGTGCACAAACAATGGAGGCCGGGGGCGGCAGCGCACCGCGGGCCGGTATCTGGCTATCGCGGAAATTAGTGTGTTGGCTGTCGGGGACAGAGGCAAAAAAGACGACGAAAATTGGTTACAAGGTTAGTAAGACTGTAACATTATTGAACAAATGATCAGAGGCAGTGCACGCAGTCAAAAGTTCCCGAGAATCGCAATGCCGAGGCCCTCAAAGGAAATAAGGAAATTCTTAAGGCGGCCTATCTTTCTTTGAATTAATCCAATTTCCCCCAGTGGTACAGGAAGTGCCTAGATGTCGGTGATATCAGCTCCGGCGCCTTCCGGCTTGACCCGGTCGACACACGCCAAGGGCACGGCGACGAGCACACCGCAGCCACGCCATGGCGGCGGCTGCGGAGCGCGTGTCGCGCCTTCACGCCGTCTGGGTGGCTCGGCGACGGCGACGGACAGAGACGGGACGGAGACGGGACGGAGACGGGAAGGAGACGGGACGCGAGTGAGCATATCCTTTTGTTTTCCTGGCTGGAGTTTTATATGCCAGGTTAATGACCTTTTTATGGAGAATGTCCCGAAATGTGGCAATAATGAACACAACCTTACGCAAAGTTGTCGGGGCAACGGCCTCAACTGAATAGGGCCCTACATCCGTGATTGCGCCAATTTCAGATCCGATCTCTGCTGTAAATCTCATTGTGCGGCGGTGCAGCGGAGTGTGGGTGATTGGCCGGTCCTGTCCCGTCCGTGGGGTGTGCCGCCGCCACACCAGCCGCCGAGTGACAGCCGGAAGACGAGTGTGCAGTGAAACTGGCCATGCCACTGCCGGGAGCCGGGAGCCGGGTGGGTGTGGACGGCGACTGCGGCCGTCTGCTGGCGTCACGGCTGGGGTCGTCTGTTACCAGCAGCCGGCTGGTAATGGTGCCGATGTGCGCTGTTACCACCGGTTACCATCGATGACCACCGTGTGCGGGGGTACGTCTGCCTTATCGTCACCGAGAGAAGACGACCTGCTCTCGCCGGCTCGCCACGCAAGGGTCAGCTGCAGCGGCGGCGGAGTCACCGGCGCAATGGGAGCCCATTCAACGGTCCAAAGCCGACGGGGGCACGTTACTCCTCTCCGTAATGGCCGCCTTTCAGACGTGACGACTCGTGCCGGCGTGCGCGTGAACTTTCCTTTCATGCCCCGTGACCGGCGTGACCCGAGATCGGCTCCCGATGACCCGCGCGTGGAGCCCGAGCCGCTTGTTAGTGACTTCACCCTGCGATCCAGCGAGAACCCATCCGCCCCGGCCGGCGCTACGACCAGCGCACGCCGCTCCTTTCATGAGCGCGAGCCATGGTCGCCGCCGGTCGCCGCCCGTTGCAGGCCGCTTCAATCACGAGGACACTTTCTTCGGGCAACGTACGAGCGAGGTCGGCGGCCGTCGGCGGCCAGCCACAGACGGGACGTCCGGAGCGCTCCGCAATCTCGACCGGGCCGTATCTGGTCACGAGATCGGCGGCGGCGGCGGTCGGAGACGGCCGGAGACGGTCGCCGGGCCGTCGGCGGGGGTCGAGCTGCCTGGACGGGGACCGACGATTGCGAGTACTCGAGAGACAGATGTAAAGATGTGGGAGAATGTCATGTTAAAGATAGGCACGAGAGATGAGGAACGGAGACGGACAGACACGGGAGATAGCTGGCGCTGTTGAGTGCTGGGAGATGAGCTGAATAGAAACTGTGCGGTCGGTGAAACTGGCTATGGGCGGTATTCATTCATGGCTGAGGTACAGCACAAGCTTTATGGGGCTTTTCTCAGACCACCCAAAGTAGCCCACCGGCCGCTGCCTTCTGGCCATGTGCCGTATTTTGTCGCCGCCGTCCCGCCGTCTGCCGTGTTTTTCCAACAGACAGCCTCCCCGGACTCGCCCCGGCTGGCTGCGACAACAGCTGGCTTCTGATTGGCTGATGGTCGCGGTCAAGGTCATCGGCGGCCCCGCCCGGCACACGACTTTCGCCTTCTGTCGGCGGCGGCGGCGGCGGCGGCGTTTCATGAGCCTGTCCCAGGACGGCGAGATGGAGAGGGCTCGGAGAGAGATGGATCGGAGGGGTCAGGCCAGCGGCAGCAGCGGTGAAGCGATGTTGTGGCCGCGCCACGAGCCGCCGGTAGCCGCCGCCAGGCTGTCGTCATTCAGATGGGCGCCGCTCCAACTGCCTGAGCGGTGCCTCGCAGTCTGTCTGGCGCCACTCCTCTGATCGCGACTGGCCGCGCCTCGCCTGGTGACTAACAGAGTCGTCACCAATCACCGGTCACCGGTCACCGGTCGCCAGTCACCGGTCACCGATCACCGGTCACCGGCAGCCCGTCACCTACATCTCCGACCCCGCCCTGCCGGCGCAACAGGAGAGCGGGAGAGACTTCTGGAGCGGGGAGAGACTTCTTAAGCGCCCGGAGACTCGCCACCTCGGGCGCCCTTTCATCTCGCGTCTCACTCCGAAAACCCATTACGGCGTGTGAGCTGACGGCTGTCGGGAACGTCAGGTTGTGTGCATACGGGCCGGCCCACCGCCTGTTCCGCAGCGCTGAGTTACGGACCCGAAAGGCTCTCTGCGGCCGAGCGCTGCCGAGTTTAGCCACCGGCTTGTGACGGGGGGAGGGGGGGGGGGAGGGAGGAGGGTAGAGATGGTACAGGTTTCATATCGCAGAAGCTGAGGTATTGGCGATAGGGATACGAACGTGCACCGTGTGGGATTCCCCGAGTATTGCAGTGGGGATTAAATAACCGTCGTAATTTACGTCATCTGCCGAGTTTTCACTTGTAATGTTGTGTTTTTGAATTCATTATATCCGTCTCCAGCATAAGCTGTCTCCGCCGAACTTGCCATCCAAAGTAAATGTATTCCCCGCTGGCATGTCTCTGTTGCTTTAAGCTTCCTTTACGACAGCGCTTTAGGTAAATCGGAGATTGATGTGACGGGAAGCGGCTGGGGGAACGGCTAGCTTGGTGTATGATTTAATGGGTGTTTTAACACATTTAATCCTGACACTGCAAGCTGTAAAGGCGATAGGTGTGTTTCAGAACAGAGCGGTTAGGTCGGCTACATGCTCTGGTGATTAACTTTCTTGTCTATATTAAGTAAAACTATTTGCGATTTGTTTATGTTTTATATTTTCGAAGAGTTGAATGCTTGTTGTTACTGCAATTAACATTGACATGAGACATAACACAGTTTTTAGCCAGTTTGATTGAAGCATAACATTTTTTACACTTTCCTAATTGTTGCAAAACTGTCCCATATGCATGTTCTAGTTATAACATTACACAATATTGTAAACACAAGTGAACTAGTTGTGACAATCGGATAACGTCAGAATTATGATTTTCGAGTCATAATACAACTTAACACCACTAAGCTTCGTGAGCATTACTCCTCGTGCCTTCATTCAAGAAAATGGTTTCGAAAGCATCATACTATCCGCCTATTGCAATGGGAAACTTCTTGTAAGCTGATATTATGTTTTTGTTTTGCTCTCTCCGTTGAATTACGTGAATCAACTGTAACTTTGTCGCCGCAAGCTATAGTTATTGGCCGTTCTATATGTCCAGTCTAGGGCTTACTAAATGAAACTGGATAATGACGCTGGCCGAAAGTGCATGGCTGCACGTCATAGCTGGATGTATGTCAGTTATTATTGTTCGGCACTTGGCTTTGAACTGATGTGTGTGAGTGGTCAGGGCCAGGCCACTGAGGTCACTGAGCGCATAAAACAATGTTTATTGGACTTTGTTGCCCCGGGTTGTGGCGACGCCACCAGGGGAGCTGATGCTTGCCACAATGTTACAGCCCTCTTTAGTTTACCGCGCAATTCTACGATACTTCTATGGATTTACTTGCTTATATGGTTATACTTATGTGGTTATTTAGTATATACTTACACGGTTTTAGCACATAATATTGACAGGTAATTGAGCACCTTAAGTCGCGCTTCACTACAACTCCACGTCAGGGGTAAGGATCTGCTTGCTTGTAGTGAACTTCACTTTAACCTCACACCATCTTGGAATCGCATTCACTAGCCACGAGGAATCAACGAGGGACCAATGAGCAACAAGACTGACTCCGATCTAAACCAGTCCTGGGGTGGATCAGTGTCTGCAAACCGCCGGCCCACTATTGGACGCGATGACGCAGGCTTATTAACTGTCCGACATTCGAGGGGTGGGTTCCAAACACATGCATTTTCTTCTCGGAAACCCGCACTCACAGACGTAGAAACGTGTGCGTCCAGGCTCGGCTATTTTCGTTTAGTTGTTTTTGCGCGCGTCGTGGGCATTTTCTCCGTGGCCTGTTCGTGCGCTGGTGTGAGTGAATGCGTGCGGACGGACGTAATTGTCTTTCCGTGCACGGCATTGCATAAACGGCTCGGTATCCCATCTTTACGTACGCATTATCATGTCCACCTACCGAGGATGCTTTGCTGGAGATGGTATTGAGATAAATCGTGATGAAACGCACGCGGGGATAATTATTGATTATGCAGTAATGGTCACTGAATTCTCTGAGCGGTCATTGCATTTATAATCCACAGTCATCTGCACAATGTATGGGATGTTTCCTTCATATCTATGACAAAAATCTTCCCATGAATTCCGAAAGCAATCTAGATAAAGCGAGTTGAATAGGTACAGTCATTTCAAGAAGCTGAATCTTTATTGTCATTGTTAAGTGGTACTGCCCAGCACACGGTAATGTCTTTTGGATGATAATGCGCTGTCAGTCAAATACATACTTGCATGTATATTGGGAGAATGCGATTCTCTCATAACATAACAGCGGATCTATGGGTTAAGTATGTCTTTGGCGCATGCAATTCTTGCTGCGTCATGGGCGTCTTCTCATTTGATTAGGCCCGCGTAAGAGGATCTTGGGAGCGGATTGGGTTTATGGTGTGACGTCTCTCAGCCCCACGGCTCAGACTGGCTAACGTCACCGCCGCTCTTTAGTACAATATGCTGATGTGAACGGTGAAATCTCTAGGAATGGATGCACTGTCTGCTATGGGACCAGACAAACTGGCTATATGGTCTGAGCCAGAAGCTGATCCAGATAATGTTAAGTCGGCTTGGAGCAGCGAAATCCTTTCAAAAACAAATCCAAGAAGTTTCTGAAATCACTGCGAATTTCACTTGATTGCGTATGAAGAGCGGATTAAAGCAACTTTTTCGTGGAGAGAGCTACCGATATTATCTTCGAATTTAGGACATGCTTCTTTTTCAGCCGGTTTTGTTCATTTTGAGCAGGCGTGTTCGCGGTGCCGCCCATCGCCCGCCACTGGTCGGCGCTATGCTGCGATACCCAACCTGAAGTGGAACTTTCAGACTGTACGCTTTTGTGCCGCCGAGTTTACGCGGCAACGCCTGTGGACCCGTCATTCCATGAACGAAGCTAAACGCGGCATTAGCTGTCCCGTCTGCCAACCGGGCGCCTGCCTTTGCTGACAGCCGACGCATCGGCACGCGCAGGGGTGTTTTTCTGTCTCTGTCTCCAGTGTCGTGCACGCCCTTCTGACAGTGGCGACTCGTTGGAACGTGCCGGTGACAGTCATGGCGACACATTGTCAATTGAGTCGGCGTCACAGACAGACCGTCACAGGACACGGAGTCGTGCTGTGTTTAGCACTCAGCCACTCACAGAGACTCCTGCGTCAGATTCAGGTTCAGATTCGACAACTTCGGGGCTCGTCACAGGATGTGGTCTGTTTACATGAAAAACCCGACACCGTCGGCTAGCCGCCTCAACCGTTTCGGCAATGCAGGTGAAGCAGCACTGCGTGCATCCGGACTTTTGCCCGCGGAACTCACCTGTCGCCGGCGAATTGCGCGGGCGTCTTGGCGCCGCGGTCGCGTCTGGTCCAGGCCTCCTGGCCGGCCGCCGAGCCGCCCAGCCACCAGACGCACACTCCAAACACGAGCAGACGCAGCATGGCGACGCACTAGTTCATGCCAGTGCGGCGCAGCGCAGTGGAAACTGGCGCACCGCGAGCGGCGGACACCGGGGTCCAACACTGGGGCTGGTGTGGTGCTGTGTTTCAGAGACACCCGGCGCTGGGGGTGGGAGTCCTGAGTCCAGCCGGGTCGGTCGGAGGCTCGGGGCAGTGCGAGTCTCTGAGTCTCTGTCCAGGAGAGTCGGCCAGCGGGAGCTGTCGCCGGAGCTGGTGACGCCTTCACGTGCGCGGTACAACTGACGCCCGCTGCGGCCGGCCGCCTGACCTCGCCGGAGCGGCCCGGGTCGCGGCGCGTGCGCGTAGGACCCGCCGTCGTCGGCCG
>JARFNZ010140396.1:0-10543 GCA_031763405.1 Balanus nubilus
TGTGTGTGTGTGTGTGTGTGTGTGTGTGTGTGTGTGTGTGTGTGTGTGTGTGTGTGTGTGTGTGTGTGTGTGCCTGCGTGCGTGCGTGCGTGCGTGCAAGAGTATATTGAGTACAGATGACGAACCTAGGTTGCTGTTTTTGTGGGAGCGTGATGCCGACAGCCATGCTCTTGTGCGGTCGGTGATGTAGTCACGCGGCTCTTGTGGGCCGTGTAGCCGGCTGCCAAAGCCGCCACCACATTGTCACGCTGAAGGTTGCGTTTCGTACAGACGATGTTGCCCGCATCGGGGTGTAATGGGGAGCGTGGGGGAAAGGACCGGACCTCGCGTGTTGTGTTCCGATTCTGTATCAAATTCGCGGCGGCTGCTGCGGGGCGGTGACTTTCGCCGAGGCGGAGCGGGAGCTGGCGCAAGACTTGCCAGCGTGAGGTGATCTAAGGTGATCATGGCGTTGTCGTAAGGCAACAACCACTACTTCATTCATAAAAATGCTTCGAGTAATTTCCTGTAACTTTTGCCCCTAACCCTTTGTTATTTCGTAGTACAGCGATCTATTTTGCAATGTTTTTCTGCAGTTATCAAGCAGTTTGCCAACACCATTTGAAGAAACAAATTAAAAAGACGTAAATGTTTCCAAATACGACTCAATGATGCACTAAAATGCGCCCACCTTAGGACAAAATGCTACTAAAATATCTCTTTAATGACAAAAGTTTGTAAAATAATGTTTGAAATATTCCTCTATAGCTTTTTAGGACATACCCTTATCATTCAATAGTATTTCCACCCACCAACACACACTCACACCTACATACACTGTCTCCCATGACCGGACCGTGCACCACCGCGCTGTGCACGGCGTGGCTGGTCGGCCCGGGCCGCCGACCAGCCGGCCAGCCGGCGCTACCGACGGAAGGGGTGAAGTGGGCCGGTCGCCGTCAAAGACTCCCCTACGCCAGCTGATGGATGAGACGGGGCAAATACGCCACATGTGTTCTCTAAGACAACAACGACTCCCAGCGCTAAGGACGTCTAGCGTCCTTGAAACGTAGTTCTGGATCCACTAATCGCACATCAGGTGGTGTAAAGATCGCGGATAGCCCGCCCTTAAGTCGTTCCATTGCATCCAGACCAATCGCAATACGCTTCTTATACATTTCAGGTATGTCACATGTGCACGTCACCGACCTCTGCCCAGACACGCTCCGCTCTGCGTTGCAGCTGGGCTCTTTAGTTCTTTGTTGCTGCGTCTTCCCGATTCCGAAATCCAAGCACGGAAAAATGATGACCCCGACAACCTTCTTGACCTTCTTCCTCTTCACGGACCTCGCAGTGTGACACTCCAAATTCTTCACGACCGCTCCACCTTCACTCTCTTCAAGACCAGCACCCCTTCTCCTCTTCCGATCACAGTTGTACCCACGTTAGTTTTTGTGTGTATTAAGATAGGTCCCTCTGCATATATTTAGTTCTACTGTTCTATTGTCCCCTACGGGGTTAAGGATAGGGACTACGGGGGCCTCACCCCTTATGCAGCCCCCGCAATAGAACAGTGACGATTGTTAGCCCCCTGCCCCCCTCAACCCTGTGCCTTTTCTCTGTCTCCCCACCCCAGGATGACTTCCCCTAAGGGAGTCACCCTTCTTTTGCGCCGCGATGACGGCAAACTCGTGAAAGACCTCTCGCCATGGTCTGTGGAGGAGGCCATCCGCCCCCTCTCGGGGCTGCCACTGAGGGCCCGCCTCACCCGCAGGGGGGACACCCTGATCATCTCCGACTCCTCCGCCGGTAAGGCCGCACTTATCCAGATAGTCACTACCATCGACAGCAAGCCAGTCAACATACATACCCAGACAGCGCGCAGCCAGGGGTCCATCTGGGCCCCTGAGCTGGACTCTTTCGAGATGGAGGCCCTCCTCCAGGGCTTCCAGGCCCAGGGCGTGTCGGCCGTCTACCGCCCCCCTCGGGTATCCAAGGACGGGCTGGTGCTGACTTTCACCACCGTCAGCAGTAACGAGTGATGAATGAACCTGTGTCTGTGCTGACTTAAAATGTTAACTATGTCAACTGTGATCATCCCTTCCTCTTCCCCCCACTCCTTCGGCTGAAATCACCACAAGGTGGATAGCCACGCATCGGAATAAACGTCAACGTCAACGTCAGGTATGTCATGTACACTCTACACAGCCATGTTCAGAGGTAATGACACATCAAGCATGGTCACTGAATGTTCAGTGGAGTATAATTCTGCTTCATTGCAAAAGTTTGGTGATGTCCTCGCTTGCAGTGATGTCAACGTTCTTCCCATATTGCCTCGAATGTAGAGATGTTGATTGAGTTAAGCGTTTGAATGTGAATCTGTCCTTTTCGTTTCCTTGCAGGAATGACTTCCGCATCGTTTGTAAATACATGATTGATCGCAACGAGGAGTTTCTCCATGAGGAAGTCATTCAAGTCCTCCAGCACGTAAACCGCTACTGCCCTGCACCTGCGGCACGCAAAGCGAGCCATACTCTGAGGCGGCGATGGTTGTCGAGTCCTGTTCCGTGCCGTGCTGCAGGTTTCGCAGCAATGACGTCTCTGAGCAGCTCACCATCGCCATTCTCGTGAACCGTGGCCTCGCCCACCAGCTAGGATCGGAGGCCACAGCTGCTCGAATGTCTGTCAACGAGGGACCGAAGCTTGAGCGCCCGAGGGTGGACGTTAGCGTTACCACTGAAGAACTGAATGTGTTCGTACGGCGTTGGGAGGTCTTCCCGAAGTGGTTCGGGATAGATGCCACGTCAGCTCCACCACAACTCTTCTAATGTGCCAGCACCGAGCTGGGTGACAGTATGCTGAAAGTGAACGCGAACGTGGTTAACGGGACGCTGTCAGGCGTGCTGGAGGCCATGCGGCCACAGGATCATGGCGCCACGTCATCGACACGGTTCTCCTCATTGTTCTCCACCCGCGGATTTTCCCATCACCATCTTGGGGGCTCGACGTCGGACGAGTAAACGACTTATTTACGAAGTATTTGAGGTTTCGGTACTCGCCAATCGCAAGTCAATTTTCGTTTCTATTGATATCACACTCTGTAGCTGAGATTCTAAGCACCGTTTGAACAGTTTTCTCTCCTTCAGATGAGGAGAATCTGCAAGCTATGATCGACACACTGAACCTGTCCGCCGCGACACTGCGCGACGCTCCTGTCGCGATGGTCGAGGCAGACATAAAGGCTGAAGATGTTATCGTCGCTAGTTCCGGTGGTGTAGGGACAGACTTCTCCTATGGATAGTGTGTCACACAGTGTTCTCTGTTCCACCCAGCAAGGCCTCTAACATTATCCTGCAGTTCGTGCAGAACACGTGCCTAAAGGTTCACTAGGTCCAGGGCTCCATGTGCAGGCATGCTGGGCGAAGGTTGTTGACACGGACGTCGTGCTGCCGCACTACATAATCGGGGACGAAGCATTCCCACTGCAGCGGCACCTGATGCGCCCGTACCCGCGGGCAGCTCTCGTGGAATTGGAGGCGGACGCCCGACGCCTCCTGAGTCTCCTGACTATCTCCTGACTATCGATCTATGACGATGACAGTACGATATATCGATATATCGATATATCGATGACGACAATCTCCTGAGTCGAGCGCGCTGCTGCATCGAAAACGCTTTCGGCATTATGGCACAGCGGTGGCGCATTTACCGCGGCACAGTGGCCTATGCGCCGGGGAGGGTGGCTGACCTCGTGAAGGCAACCTGCGTGCTTCACAACCTGCTGCGGCAAAGAGAAGTGGAGCCCGGCGGTGTGTCTGGTGGCGGCTCACCTGTTCCCGATGAGCGTGAGAACATCCCTACCCTTGTCGAGATCACCAGGGCTGGAACAAACACGCACTCCCGCACACACGTCGCCGACCTCTGCCCAGCCACGCTCCGCTCCTCTCAGCAGCAGATGATCCTGATGCGAGATTCAGAGAGACTGTAGGTGTGCAGGTAAACTTGTGTCTGGAAGAAATGCTGGTGGGGCCCAACAGTTGACACCAAGGACGATTTCATCTCCAGGTTGATTGGTGGAACGTGCGACCAGCTGCATGTCCACGATGGGGCGTTCACTGATCAATTTTACATTGATGTGGTGGAATGACCTACCGCGAAAGTGTGCAGCTGTGCCGAGAAACGATGGGACAGTGCATAGAACGGTGGCGCCACGCACGCAGTGTTCGGATAACTGCAAGTGAATGTTATGGGTTGTACACCGCCACCAGTAACTGGGAAGCGAAGTTTCAACGTGCAAACGGCAAGTTCGGTGGCTGCAAAGCAACGCGATTCAGGACCGCCAATGAACCGGTAGCTCGTGACATGTTTATGTCTCAAACTGGATATACAGTCCATCAGTGTGGATTGGTTGTGCCGCCGATGATGCCGTGGCTAGGCTGCTCTCCTGACGGCGTAGTGGACAGCGACAGGTCCCTGAAGCTGCTGGAAATTATGTGTCCGGCGCTCTGCGAGCCGGTGGACCTGATGACCAGCGTCCGAGCGAAGAAACTGCCCTATCTGCAGTTGGAGGGAGAACTTCGTCCTGAAGAGAAACACAAATACTACGCACAAGTGCAGCTGAGTATGGCTTTGCTTGATGTGGAAACATGCGACTTTGTGGTGTTTGATAAGGCTCTGAACATGATTCACGTCCTGCAGATTGAAAGTAGAAGATACAGAGGGTAGAAGATACAGAAAACAGACTATAACAAAAGATGTTTTACGCAGCTTAAACCTAGTTTAGTCACGTGCGCTTTATTATTCAGGTGGTGGGTATAGATATGTATGTCGCGCTTCCGTATTGGCTAATAAGAAATGGCTAGTCATCTTCATGGGTGTCAAAAGCGGGAGCACCCGTACCCCTTCAACAACAGCAAACCAGGACCAAACGTCAAAAGGGGCAGAAAAATGCCTAAGCATAACTGGCAATCCAGGGCATGGCTCATGGGAGATAACTATTATATCCCATTCAACGTCCATTCCTCTCTTTTGAACCATTGTAGCATGTTTGTCCTCTGGGCTCTTATGTTTTCAAAACGCCGAAGCATTTGGATCGACATGAAGTATTCAAACGATTTTAGAGAGCATAAAGCTTTTACTGAAAAGACATCACCTTCCGTCCTATGTCGAACTTGAAAACATTAGCTCATGTCCTGATCCATGTATGATGTATCTGCTGTTTTTCAAACAGAGTCATTACTACGTTTACAGCAGATGACATTAACTTCATATTCTATTTGCCCACACTTCCCCAGACGGAACCCAAGATACGTTTTCTCCGAGATGCAGGACAGCGACCGAGGATCACAGAGAGCGGCGTTTTTGCATAGGTTGGCAGCGCCTCCCAAGGTGCCGTCAAGCATGTCGAGATCGCCGAAAAAAACGACCCGCTCCGCGAACGGAGTGCTCGCCCTCCCCGGAAACACCCAGAAGAGCTCCATCTTCACTGGATCGGAGGCAGCCTCCTAACCTGACAGCCAGTCTCGGCATCGCCGTAGACAAGGTCTGTCCATACCACAAGACCTACTTTCAACGACGGTCAGGATTACTCAATAATCACTGGTGCAGTTGCCATACCAACGCGGCACAGCGTTACTGCACTGACTGTGGCTACTGCCACGAGTGTGGTTGTGACTTAATCACCACATCCACCCGAGACTTTCATCGATGCTCGTGCATCTACCAGAGGAACCAGAGTACCGTCCGCCTCCCTCCAACAACCGCTGGTCAGCCTGCAGTACTCCAGTTGCGCCAACAGTCCAGCAGACTCTCGCAGCACCCGCCTCCAGCATCCGCCCCATGAGAGGTACCGTGATTTATTGGGTGTCCGCCAACGACGTGTACAGCAGGTATACAGGGTACGGGTCTATCGACCCGTCACCCTCCGGGAGGTGGGCTTCTCCATCAGCCGTACGATAAAGCACATCGCATCCGCCACAAGCAACGTGGTGGTGCTGGGCCCGTTGCTCCGACCGGACGGAGAGATCGTGAATAACGCATGGGAGAAGACGGCGGCGTTCCATCTGGAACGCACAGCAAAGAAGATGGTCCAAGAGCTGTCAGACCGGCAGGAGGGGTTTCAGACAAGGCTCAGGTTTGTCCCTCTCGGCCGCTATCTGACGAAAAAGCAGGGCGGACGTCACGCCATCCGCACGGAGTGCGGGCAGTGGTACGGGGAGGACCAGGTACACCTGAACCAGACCGGGTACCAGAAGCTGGCTGACGCGGAGCACCTGCCAGTGTGGCTCCAGTTCAGGGCTCAAGCGTGAGTCTGCGGGTAGCCAAATACTTGGAAAGTGATGTAAACTCGGTGAGAACCGTTATCTTGTTACGCGCGATTTTGTTGTTGATAAGTTAATTTAGTTGTGACGTGGTAGTTTTCGAAAATCTCCGATTTTCGAGTGGGGAGTATGTCGCGATTAACGCTCGCTGCGCCGAGCGCCCGGGGCACGGGTGCGTGAACGCGGCGCTGGCCGGGCGGCGGAGCGCACGCCGGGGCAGGGGGCACGCGTACGTCAACCGGTGTCAGGGCGAGGTGACCTCAGCTTGACCCGACCTAACCGGGGGGAACTCCCCCCGGTGTCCTGAACCGGCTGTGATAGAAATAATCGGGTCTGACAAAGCGGCGGATGATGTTCGTCTATCTGCGATTCAGCGCGGAACAAACGAATGACACGCTGTACTTATATGCCTCTGTTACCATCCGATAAAGAGGACCCTCATTGGGCGCCGAGCTAAACCTGAAATGCAGGCTACAGGCACACCACAGAGAACACATAACAGAACGGTAACAGCCCTTGGTGGTTGTTCCTGGATAACAATGCTATTGGTGAAAATTGCTTCCGAAGATACTGAATTAACTCGACATACGCTAAGTGTTTGTTGTTGACTAACGCAAAACATACACGCACTACGTAATCTGTGACCTTACTAATCGAACATGGATAGGAAGCTTCAGCGTAAATGCACCTTGATACTAAAGCGTCGAATCATAGACCAATTGCTGCTACTTGTAGTTGCCCGATTGGTTCGTCTGGAAGTGCTAGGTGGCAGATTCTGTTGTCTAACGTATCTCGTATTATAACCAGATTGTGTTGAGCGTCCGTGCTGAAACAGGATGTTCCGTGTTTGACCTGTGCACTATGACTTAACTTCGCGGGGATGCATTAAGTGCGATGACAGGAACCAGCTCGGCTGGGGCGTAGGCTGAGGCCGGTGGCGAGATCACCACGGGCCGGTAGCGGGGTTGGTGCATGCGTGGTCTGTGGCTAGCGTCACATAATCCAAACTTTCTTGTGCCTGGCCGGGACTTTGTCTCTGGAGTTATGAGGTTGTGCATTGCGTGATGTTATTTATTTTTTAGGGTGCGTGGACTCCGTCGGTGTTTTTGTAAAGTCCGCGCCTGTAGGATAGTCGGGTCCACCATGGCTGGCGAGAAACCAGGCCCGACGCCGAGTTCACGCCTTAATCTCGGGAGAACCACGCGTCAGGACTTTCGCCTTCGGGTGTCGCTATAAAAACGGATGGATTGGGCCACTCGAGGCTCTCTCCGTGGTTGGCGTCGCTCGAAGGTGGGTTTCTCGTTGGTGAGGAATGGGCTGGCTCAAGCCAATCCTCTTAGTTAGGTTTTGGAGCAGGATAAAGTAAAATTTGCGTGGCGTAAATAGCTAAGATTTGAATCATGTGTAAGGTAACTTGTGAATGTTGAGGATCTAACATCTGGCAGCCTTTTTCATTGTTCTTTCGATCTTTGTGTTTAAATAAATTGGAGCTGAATCCTATATGACTTTTTCATGGAGAGGGCAAAGCATGGAGACTTAGCGGAGTCTAAATTTCGGAGGTTCAATTCTATTTCGGCATATCCTAATAGCTGTTAACAGGCCTGCGGGCACACCCACTAAGGACTCGCGACCCACTGCGTGTGCCCAAACGCAACATTCCCACTGAACCACGCGATTTAATTAATAGGGATTTCAGTGACCCGGGTGGAAGACGGGGGGACGATGAGGCACGGGCCCAATGGGGTTATAGCTGTTAAAAAAAACCTGCGGGCACACCCACTAAGGGCTCGCGACCTACCGCGTGTGCCCAGAGGCAAAATTCCCACTGAACCACGCGATTTGATTAATAGGGATTTCAGTAACCTGGGTGGCAGACGGGGGACGGTGATGCACGGGCCCAATGGGGTTTATGGACGGATTGCGCCGCTTGGTGCACATCGGGGCCCGATACAGAAATTACGCGTCACACGGGGGGACGGTGTTGCACGGGCCCAATGACGTTTATGGACGGATTGCACCGCTTGGTGCACATCGGGGCCTGATACTGAAATTACGCGTCACACGGGGGGACGGTGTTGCACGGGCCCAATGAGGTTTATGGACGGACTGCGCCTGGTGCACGCCGGGGACCGCTCGTGAGATTATACGCGTTACATTTTGGTGTTTTGTGTGTTGTTTGCAATGACATTGAAGGTGAGCGAAGAAGCTTTTTCTGGAAAGATCGCATGGTTGGCAAAGTTGCTGTTTGCTGGTATGCATTTGGTAGTTGTACACTTTTTGTATTTTGGGTTTTAGGTCTCCAGAGCATGATCCAGTTGGATGAATTAAATCAAATCTTATTGTTAATCATATCATATCCAATTATTTTGTATATTCCCACTTCGAAAAAGTTGAAAAATTTAAAAGAGCACAAAAAAGAGTACAAAATGCATACTAGGAAACAGCAACTTTGCAAACTATGAAAGATCGTGAGAGAGGGTGTTTACACATATGCCTAGTGCGTGCATCATGGTACTCTATATGTACCATATATGTACCTATATGTACTGGGACCGGTTCGAGGGCATCGTGATACGCCCCATTAATCGTAGAAATCGTCTTTTGAGACGCGGGTTCCTAGAGTTCCTCGGTTATCGTAGACGCAGTCACTTGTGACCAGTTCCAGTCTTATCAGGGTCGTTTTGCCCGTTGTGGAGTCAACTTCCTGCCGCACTGGTTGTCGCCCAGTCTCTGTGAGCCAGTATAAAGCTTTTATCAATCAAGTACTGCAATTTGCGTCTTTTATGTAGGAGTTTGGCCGTAGAGCTACTACTTTTCAAGCCAGTGCCGATAAGCCCCGACATACCTAAAAAAAACGTGATGTGAAAATGATTAAATGATGTACTGAAAGCTAAGAAAATGACTGGATGAAATCTCGTCGCGAAACCTTCGAGATGTACACACTCTGGTTCGTTTTAAGTATCGTGAGGTGAGGGGTTCAATTTTCCACTAGACACATTCTCTCTTATCAACAAATTCGTGCTATTACCCAAATACATTTTTCAAACAAGAACATGCACTTGCCCCTTGATCACATCGTAAGAACAATTAAAATGATATAAAATCGATGTTCTTGTTCAAAACCGGCAAGCTCCCTGCTCTGCTTTGACTTTATCGTTCCCATTTGCTTTCAAAGTTGCAGCTCTACCAATCGATACGTTATGACTGAGTAGCTTTTTAGTGGCCTTCACTTGGTTCGTGATGGCATAATTCGGTAGTGGAAACGCTTGGTAGTAGAGTCTGCACCACGCTTTGGGGTATTTTTTAGGGCACCGCCTTAATTTGGTTGCAGTTTTGAAAGACGCGACGCCCGATTCCGTGACAACGCGAAGTGGGGGAAAATAAAGCCTTCCTGTAAATATCGCGACTTCATCCAGAGCGTCCTGTAGATTGAACATCAGTTAAATTTTACGTTCTTTAAACTCAGGTTACCTATCAAATTGTAAACTTAGGTCGCATTGGTTGCAGTGTTAAAATTATAGTTCGATCGTCACCCACTCAGGCCATGTCTCTGAAAGTGTCAGTGTACCATAACACCGTTAAAGCGTTCCGAACTCAATTATTGACTGGAATAGCTAAGGTATCAAATGAATGGTAGTTTGTTGAGTAGGGATATGTGGTAGCTGTATAACTTGGAGGTTTATTCCACTGTCAAATTGTCTGTATTTTAGTGTCCTTGCGATGTCAGTTGCATTTTAAAAGAAAAACGCAGTGGAAATTCTTCAGCCGAGACTCTGCGGGTACCGGCGCAGAGTCTCGGCTGAGTCTCACCAGACGGCCGGCTGGGGGCCGTCGTCGCCCGGACTGACCTGACATGGAGACGCCGCGATACCGGTCCACGAGACCAGGATGTCGCTCACGCCGGCACATCCTTCCGGGAACCAGATGTTGGTGTGGTCCTAGATGGTGAGCTCCAGGTTGAGCAGCACGCGCAGTGGAGTCGCCTTCGTCCGACGGGTGTCATCTGCTCCGGCGGGTGCGCCTTCACCTCTTGATCACCTCAACGGCGATTACCCTGCGGTGATGGCGAGAACTTGACTTAAGGGCTGCTCAGGACACCCTTATGCGGGTGTGATGTCTCGCATCAGAACAACAAAAAGTAAAAACTGGATGGACCAAAAGTAAGTATTAGCATCATTAGCCTGCGCCCCGCTGGTGTTCGGGATTTCCCACGACGTGCTGGGGAGGGGGTGTTTGGGGGGGGG
>JARFNZ010140407.1:0-10542 GCA_031763405.1 Balanus nubilus
TGTTGCCGACAAACCAGCGAGTGTCGCGGCCTGCGGCGCGGGACAGCTGTCGCGCCGCCGAGTCGAGCCGCCGCCCCCGTCGCGTCGGTCTCTCGCCGCCGCCGCCCCTGTCGGTGGGCCGCCGGCGTCCCCCTGTCTGCCCTGTGACCGGGGACCGATCGCATGTCTTCTTAACGCTAGGCAAGGCGCTAGATCTGGGTCGACGGGGCAGGGGACGCGGCGTCTCCCTGTGACCCTGTGACCCTGTTGACCTGTGACCTGCGACCGATCGGTGTCGGCGGAGCGCCAAGCCTAGGAACCGAGTCTACGGCGGGGGTGAGAACGCGGCGTGCCGGCCGCTTTTTCTTTGTGTGCTGTGGCTTTCCGTATCATATTTCGTTTCTACCGACATATTTAAACCGGCTTTCGGCACCTCTGCGGCCACTTCATTCTTCGGCACCGACGCGAGCACTGCGCTGCTGCTCGCGTCGGCCTTCATCTTCTTTGTCCCTGGTAGTGTACTGTGCTGCTGTCTTCTCGCCTTCAATAGCGAACACTACTAAGAAGCTTGCGTTTGAGTGCTGGTGAAGTGGTGAAGTGAGTGAAACGAAACGACGAGTGAACGAATGGAGAGCGGCACACAACCTGCACTATCACGGTGACCGGGTCTAACCATAGTTCCATCACTCCTTTATTTCCTAGCATCTCTGCTCTCTGAAAAGAGGGTTCCTTTGTCTCTCTGTAAAGAGGGCTCTACGTAACCCGACGAACCCCACCGTGCCGGCCGGCAAATGGGGGAAAGGACATGGAGGCTCTGATAAGGCGTCAGTACAAGATCGAGACTGGCGTAGCAGTGAGTGGCATGCGATGCAGAAGCTGTCATGTCCAGTTGGCGGAAGAAGAGCTGCCGGCAGAAGGTGGCTATAAAAGGAGCGAAGTACATATGTTGTCGCTCATTAAGTGTTCAGGCGGCAATGTGGAATTATGTTCCTTCAAGCATTAATCCTTCGCTTTCACTCTTTTCAGTGGTTAGTGTTAAGTCTTTGACCGTAGGCAATCTGACAAGAATCCATGAGCTGAGCATGCGATGCAGAAGTTATCATGTCCATTTGGTGGAAGAAGAGCTGCCGGCAGAAGGTGGCGATACAACAGTCGCCGGCGACAAGGTAGTTACTGACAATGCAGCAGTGGCTGGCCATGAATACAAGTCGAGACGTGCGACAGAGCGACACACGTCAATCGGGTAAAATGAAGTTAGTTTCTCCAAGAAACAATCACGGTAAACAGAAATTCGTGTATCGAGCAGGTGCGCTGCTAAACCGACATTGTCTTGTAATGATCCGTCAACTTTGTTAGTATCACTCTGTCGGTGATTCGAGCCGGAGGCGAACCACTGTATATATAAACTGCCGCTCGTTTTTTTTCACGCGACTTGTGTCTCGGGCAGCTCTCGAGCGACCTGCTATATCTCGAGCTCCTGATACCGGCTTCCAACAATGTAAGTGTCGTAAGTGACCAGCCTAGACGGCTGGACTGTAAATATGTGTGCTAGAGAGAGAGTGTGTGCGATTATGTCTCGAGTATCTGTTGGTAGCCCCTTTTTGCAGTCTGTGACTCTGTGCGTGTCTGTCAGCATTTCTTGTCCTTTGGAATAATCACTTTAAATGTAATCCGAGCTCTTTTGTGGATGGTCTGGTGACGAGCAAGGTTGTGAGAGCCAGCTGAGCTGCGACTAACGGCTAACACATATCCTGATATAACGTACGGTCTTAACTCACACGGTAACAACATTCTTATCTCACAGTGGTGGTAGCGGTGGGATCAAAAGCTGTTTAAGTACACTTAAGTAAATTCTGAACATGTCTTTTGACCTGTAGTTAATGGTTCTCTAAATTTTCTGTTTCCGCTCTTAACGAGTGGCGAACCCTGTTATAGAGCCCGTGTGAGTTAAGTCCTTCGTATACGTTACTATATTATATAGAATAATATACATTTTTCAATTTTGTTCCCAGTCACCGTACCAAATATCGTTCCCAGCCGGCCGGAACGGCCCGCTCGCACGTACCTACTTTCTCCTCTCGGTCGTCCAGTTGGGCGTGTGCCAAAGGCAGCTCTTTAGTGAACGCGCCAATGGCGCGATGGACATGTGCGCCGAGAGTGTCTCCTAACCTTGCACTTGCCATGCACAGACGCTAAATATATTAACGTACCATTTCCAGAGTTCTGTGTAAGAAACAGGGCGCTGGGACCCGTCTGAGCCGGCCAATGCGCATCGGATTTGTGTGCCGTGAGTGTGGGCACGTCCGTTTAGAGCTCAGTCCGTGCGCGGTCGCCGTGAGCTCAAGGTGTTGTCCAGATAAAGGCAGTGGGATTGTGATATCCAGAAACAGACCGCGTGGTGTCCGGGGAAAAGCGACTGTGGTGGTTCATTGGTTGTGATTGGTGAACAGTATGTGGGGGGCGTCAGTGTTCAGTCCCGACCCCAGGTGTTCCCCCGTGATTCGTGTTAGAAAGGCCAGTTGTGTCCGAGTCAGAGTTGCGGTGATGTACGTGTCAGTGGTGTTCTGTGAAGTAATCCCGGAGACGTTTGAAAGAAGGTGGATTGTTGAGACCGGTGGCATGAATTACAGGAGAGTAGGCGTATGGGGTTTGTGTCCGCCTGAACAGCGTCATTTCCCTATCGGTGACTGGGAACGTATTATTTATGAGGGTAGGCCGCCACCTCGGAAGGTGTGCACACGGAGGAAATCCCAGCGAGATGGTGGGCCTGGCGTGGTCATTCGTGGCCGAAAAATATGGGATAAGCGCTGCTCCACTTCTAGAATCATTCTGCAGATGATTCTGAAGGAATTTCCATAAATAACGTTCACCGTGTCAGTACCTGACTTGTATCTGGGTCCTGTCAGGGATAGAGGAGGAATAGTCATGACGCTGCTCAAAGTATGTTGTTTTCAGCATGATGTCCGACGAAAATAAGACAGAGCCAACTGCCTCACCGGGAGAATACACATATTACGAGTCCGCTGGAACTGAGCAGAGCACTGCACACCAACTGACCGCACCACGCCCGCTGCCGCCAGTTCCGCCCGGAGCTCCAGGTCAGTCCAGTGTACGTGAGACTGAAGGATTGGACACAGTGGCAGACGGTTTGCGTGCACTTCAACTGGGAGAAATGCGGGGAGCCAGCAACATCGAATCTTTCTTTTTACGCCAGCTGGGAAACTTTAAGGGGGATTACAACGGGGAAGCCATTACTGAGTGGACCGAGCGAGTAGATCTATTGAAGAGTATCCTCGGAGCCTCGGATGCTGAGATCATCCGTCTGTTACCACTTCGCATGTCAACTCGTGCCATGGAATTTGTTGAGCCTTTCAAGCATCCAGGGAGAGATCTGACCAAACCTGGGATAACATGAAGCAAGCACTTTTGACTCAGTTTGGGGGAAAAGTTGAACCCACTCAACTAGTAAATCGGCTCCAACAGGCCCGAATGGGGCGAGAAACTCATGTCAGGGATTTCGCCCTACAAATCGGTCGCCTGGCCCGTTTGGCTTACCCGGAACTGTCCAGCGATATTGGAACCCCTCAACAAAAGAACCTTCAAAGATCCCTTTACAACCGCATAGCTCTGGAACAGTTCATAGCTGGGCTCCCTCCGCTTCTCAGCAGACCTATTTTGGAAAGCCGCGTCACGGATTTCCAGGAGGCCGTCGAGCTCGCCGCGCACCACGAGGAAATCAACTCCCGGTACCTCAAAAGAACAACCATCCACGCCATGCACCAGGAGCAAGACGTGATCCAGCAACATATAGCCTTAACTACCACGGGAGAAAACGGTTCTGGCTCAGGAGGCATCAGCTCAGGACAAGGGGGACATCCGGGCTCAGGAGGGATTAGCTCAGGGCGAGTGGGACCTCCGGAAAGGTCAAATAGGCGCCAAGGTCCATACCCCAGGAAGAGGACTATAGAGTGTTTCCGCTGTCACAAAACGGGACATATGAAACGAGAGTGCCCAACCTTTATGAGCTGTTACATCTGTGGACAGGAGGGACATGTCATGGCTCAGTGCGTGAACATAGTATGTGCTGCCTGCAAAGAGACAGGTCACCAGGCCAACCGATGCCCAAAAAACTCTCTGAGCCGGGCCCAGACCCGGCCAAACACCAACTTTTAAAGATCACTGTAGGGCAACGGGACATTTACGCGCTGGTAGACAGTGGGGCGCCAGTCTCACTTCTCAGGGACTCCACCTATTACGCGTTAGGAACAGGCCGCAGCAACACCCTTGCACCCCCCAAGGTTCATTTGAAATATGTAACAGGTCAGCAGATAGATGTAGTAGGCACAGGTGAGGTCACATTCAGCATAGCAGAATCTCTGACTGTCTCACATGACTTTCAGATAGCGAAAAATATACAGCCCTATGAAGCCATTATAGGGTTAGATTTTCTGGCCGACCCCAAGAGACACATTCACCATGAGCTGTCAAATTTTGTTCTCAGTTACGATCAAACACCCATTCGGCTTTACAACTCATCTCACCAACGTCCCTGCGCTACGGTTATACCTGTCAAAGCCAAAGGGCGGCACCAGTATGTCGGACCGCATTCTGTGACCTTCATTCGAGTCCAGGCCAACAAACCTCCCCAGAGCTCAGACCCCGGCAAGACCGAGAGTCTGGAGTTTCACCCACACTCCGTCCAGGACGGAGCGCCCCAGCCAATACCTTGTTTATTCGACCCCGAGCAGTACCAGACAAACGAACTTTTCGTCGGGGTCTACAACGATTCCGACCGTGGCTCTGTCATCAAAAATGATGAGACGGTAGGCTTTTTGACACCAGTCAGTACGCAGCCGTTCTATGAATTGGTAGCGTCCATTGTAGAGGACAGGGAACAAAACATGCAAACAGAGCACAAAACTCACGACACCAGCCGCGAAACGCCAGAGAAAAACCCCAAAGACCCAACCAACGATCCGGGTGATGATCCGAAGTCCTTTCTGGAATCCTTTCAGTACGGGAACTTGAACACAGAACAGCGCACACAAGTGCAAAATCTGTTGTTACAATACCGAGACTGTTTTGCCATGGAAGGAGATAAGTTGGGCCTGTGCAACCGTGCCGTGCATCGAGTAGAAACGATCACTGACGAACCGGTGGTCACGCAGCCGTATCGCGTGCCTAAGGCATTGGAGACACCAGTCAAGGAGCTCATTCAAAAAATGTTAGACCAAAACCTCATTCGGAAAAGTCAGTCAGAATATAGCGCACCAGTCGTTCTCGTCGAAAAGCCAGATAAAAGTTTGCGTCTCTGCGTAAACTATCAGAAATTGAACGCGATTTGCAAAAAACGCATGTTCCCACTTCCCAATCCAGACGAGTTGTTGGCCAAAATCGGCGAGAACCAGCCGAAATGGTTCAGTTCCACAGATCTTGCAGCCGCTTTTCACCAGGTTTCAATTCACGAAGAGGACAAACACAAAACCGCCTTCGCACTGCCTTGGGCGCTTTTTGAATGGCAAGTGCTTCCGATGGGGCTCTCCTCATCCCCGATCTGTTTCGCCAGGCTTGGTCAGGAAATTTTTGGTGATATGCTGTCCGAACAGGGACTTGTTTTATTTATCGATGACCTATGCATGTACAGCCCTACATTCGATGCGCATCTAGACACATGGCGAAAGGTTCTGGAGCGGTTGCGTGAGAGCAACTTGAAACTGAAGCCGTCGAAAACCAGTCTCTTCTCAAAGGAAGGGCTTAAGTTTCTTGGACATCATGTCGGACCGGGGGGCATTTCACCCAACCCGCAAAAGCTCGAGGCAATCAGCAGATATCCAACCCCAAAAACCGTGAAAGACGTGCGTTCATTTGTGGCATTATGTTCATATTTCCGAAAACATGTTCCGTCTTTTGCCTCGTTGGCCGCACCATTGAACAAGCTCACACGAAAAGGAACGCCTTTCAAATGGACAGCAGAGTGCGAGCAGGCATTCTCAGGTATGAAAGAGGCTCTGTCAAATTCAAAATTGCTAGCCTACCCCCGGTTTGACCAGTCATCACCTTTCATTGTAGCCACTGACGCCAGCGAAGCAGGTATTGGGGGCTGGCTCGGCCAAGAAATTAATGGCGAGAGAAGACCGATTTCATTTTTCTCCCGTACCCTCACTTCAGCGGAAGCAAATTATAGCACCATTGAAAAAGAAGCTTTAGCTATCGTAGCATGCATTCGAGCCTTCCATTATTATCTGCACGGTAGATCGTTCGTTTTAGAAAGTGACCATGCGCCGCTCAAATATGTCCTGTCCCATTCGCAGAGAGGTAGAGTTCAGAACACACGTTTAGAAAGATGGAAGTTAGCACTGCAGGGACTCGATATGACGATTCGCTACATAGCGGGGCCCAAAAACGTTGTGGCAGACTCACTGTCCCGAGGCCCATTGGAGATTGACTGGAAGGCATTTCAAAAACTTCCAGCACTTGATGACCCAGACATCGGCATTACGATTGCCTCTCTGTTCGCGGATAGTCCTTCAGACTCATCCGAACCAGTGAACCAACCACGTTCAGTCACAGTGGCTGCCGTCCTTGATCCTCCGGCAGCACAACCTGCCAACCAGCAAAGTCGTGCAGACGGCCCACCCCAGACAGACCCGGACGCCGCAGTCCACGTGCCCGAGACAGGGACGGGTGACGCCGTTCACGGACAGGGCGACGTTGACACAGGTCAACAACCGACAGACATCAAGTCACTTCAGAGGAGTGATGAGTTCTGGCAGCCACTGATCGAAATCTTAGAGGGAAAGTCAGGGAAGGATACACCTAAGCTTTGGAGACAGGTTCAGGAGTTCAGTTTAGACGACGCGGGCATTCTGCTATATCAGCCGCAAGATGCAGACCCACGAATTGTGGTGCCAACCTCACTTGTTCCACAACTGATTTCGGAGTCACACAATCACGCACTGGCGGGGCACTACCACCCTAAAGCAGTGTTTGAAAAACTAAAAGACCAGTACTTTTGGCCATCCATGTGGAAAGACATCAAAGCCTACTGTGACAGCTGTGTCAGATGTCACAGCCACAAAACTAATCACCGTGACAAACGCGCTACGCTGGGGACCACCCCCATCTCTTATGGACCGTGGGAAACCCTTCACACAGACATACTGGGACCACTACCCGAGACACCCGAGGGTTACAGGTGGGTTTTACTTGTGGTGTGCGCATTCTCAAAATTTGTTGAACTGATCCCTTTGAAAGATACCACGGCTGAAACAGTGGCAGAGGCCCTGGTGGCTACCTTTTACAGATACGGGATCCCAAGCGAGCTAATTTCAGACAATGGAGTTCAGTTTAGGGCAAAACTACTGAAAGAAATAAACAGTCTCCTGGGCGTCAAACACATTTTTATTTCGGCATATCACGCGCAAGCCAACTCAAACGTGGAGAGAATGTGTGCCATAGTCAAAAACATGATCGCTACCTCCTTGAACCGCACTCAACGTGAGTGGAACCAGTTTCTCGGCGCCACACAGCACGCTATAAATTCAGCCTATCAAACCAGCAACAAATGGAGTCCAGCCTTCCTCATGTTCGGCAGACATATGCAGCTACCCATAGAGAAGGCCCTCTCGGCGGAACCATCTCCTAACTCCGGCGAGTTAGAAGATCTGGTGACGATCTTAAGAGAGCGTCAGGCTGATGCGATTACGCAAGTAATCAACAATCAGAAAGACGCTCGCAGACAGCAACGTCAGTGGTACAACCGGCGAGCGCGACAAAAGGGATTTGAAGTAGGAGATCTAGTATACGTTTACACACCCTCGGTAAAACCTGGAAACGCGAGAAAATTAACCGCTAAATGGCTCCCTGGATACGTGGTAGGAAAGAAGCATTCCAACAATCTGACGTACGATGTACGGAAGCCGGGCTCACACAAACCCGCAGAAAAAGTGCATGTGAACCGTCTAAAGCCCTGTCCACAGTCTCAGGTATACCGGGCTGCCGGGAAGGCCGACCGAGTCCTCGGAACAGGCCGGGCTATCCGCACAGGACGGGTACCGCCCACAACCAGGGACACACCCTCAGAGGACGCTAACAGGGAAACATCGGATGGGGAACAGCTGACCCTTTTTCTTCCAGCAACAGGTACCAGAGCCGCCGAAGAAAGGGCAGCCATTTCCACAGGACATTCCACAGGGCATTCCACAGGGCAGGAGAGCAGCGGTATTATTACGGCGCTCGATGCGGCCGAGACAGAGCCCTACCACAGCGGCAGTAATTACTCGCCGGAGGCCAGAGAATCGCGGTACGAGACAATCGGCTCTGACTCAACGTCTAGCGGGGACGAGTCTGATTCTGGTTCCACAGACGAGGAGCCGCCGCCGCCGGTCAGCTCGCGGAGACCGCAGCGGAACCGGAGGCCACCTGTGCGATACAGCCCTTAAGGCTGAATCCAGTCATTTACGGGGAGATCCTCAAGACAGAAATTAGTTGATGGGAGATTAGTTTTGCCCGCAATAAGCAAAAGCCGTATACACCAAGGTTGCTGTTTAAATTGGTTCGGGAACGTCTATGAACGGTACTGGTTGATGTGTCTTTCAGTCATCGGTGATGAGTTATGTATTCCGGATTCTAACATTTAGCCTATATTCTGAACAATTAACTGGTTGTTTGAGTTTACTCATAAGGAAAATCGAGTAACGGTAAACCTTGGTAATTGGTGTGTATGCATTGTTCACTGACATGAGAGCGTAACTATTCTTTTCAACTTCACTGCCATAGCCATTTGGCAATAAAAATGTTCATGTAAAAGTCTATACAAGTGTAAAGAGGTGCATCTAAGACATGCACACTTCTGTATTAACTGAACCGAATCATCAGTACATAACTATACGCATACGTTCAAACGAGCGTTAAAATCCAAAAGGTTTCTTCAAAGCCGGTGCGAGGTAGCAAACTTCGTGGTTGGTCATTCATCAAACTGTCTCTAGTCAAACTCGGTCCATAGTGACAGCAGTTACCTGCGCTAATCCTCATTTACCCAAATCCTCATGTACGGCATGCCCACTAGAAATTAAATATCATGACGGATTAAATTCCGAAACTTAGGCCGCGGCGACTGCGTGTACGGTGCTGCCAGGGGCCATTGGTTGTACAAAGTAATATCGGCTGACCGGAAAGGGACATTCGGCTGCAGACGGGCTGCCAAGTTTGGATAGTAATGATCTGCTGTCCGGTTAAAGGAGTATCATAAATGGGTTAGTTAAGAAACATGAAACATTCCGTTTCATTTGCCGTTAAATTACACCCTCCGAGGCGTGGTTCATCCACACAGGCAGGTGACAGGATTTTACTGCTGTTCGTCCTCCAGAGCGTATCGATTACGCCCTAGAACATCTTTTGGTTCGCAAACTCTGTCGCAGGAATATGTATCAGGCACGGGAGAGACCAGTTCGCCTATCAACCGGCTGCGCCGATGGAGGATGCATCAGGCAGCACGGGAGGCCAGAGTGTAAGATTGAAACTTGGCATGATAACCAGTTGCAGTGAGACCCATCGGCGTCCACAGCGGTGGTCTCCGTCATCCACATGGGTTGACTCCATTGCCGAACGGAGGAGTTCACGTCAGAGTGAGCTGTCACTGTAGCAGGTCATCAAAGCCGGTAACATCGTTACGAGGTCAACGGCAATCTGGCAATACTCCATCCGGCCCAACACTTGCGACTGTAGTCCCTGTGCAATCCACTTCGATGGGGCAACCGATCACGTTTCGGGGCAACAGCAGGCGTCAGACTGTCACCCACCTGTTGAAGGAGGATAACCTGCCGGGGGTCTTGCTATTTATTTATGTAATTCGGAACTTGTTAACATTGCAGCACTCATTTGGAAGGATTGGGAGGGCTAGCCACAGCCAAGTCCACAGTCCAGGTCAGCCTATGTTAAAGCAAAGCTACAACGGATCGCCTAATTGAGAGCACCGCACAATGCAGTAGAACGCCATCCGACCGGCTGTTAACGTTTACTGAGCAACCAGGCTCATGCATGTTGTGTACGGTATGCCATTCCTGCCTGTTCCAGTACCGTCCAGCGACAACCCTTCCTAAAGCAGACATTGTGTCACAGTCAGTGCATAGCGAATAACGGAAATCATCGAGCTCAATATAGAACGGAAACAATGATAATCTGCACCATGTCAGTAAACAATGTTATGCTGTACGGCACAATTGCGGCAAAATAATCTCCTGCGATCTCCCCAATGTGTATTAATCCGACAACCGTGAGACGAAGCTATAACGCCTCTTTATATGTTCGCAGAACTCCATCCCCCATAGATCGGAATCATTCGATCTCACTGTTCCTTGGAGGGATGTGGAAAACCATTTCCCGCAGCCTTCCCAGGACAGGAGCAGGGCGACTGCAACAGCGACAGGTCATGGCCCTACACGACCGAGGCGACCCTGGCTGGCTGGTTGGCTGACTGGCTGGTGACCCCACACCAACGGCAGAAGACCGACCGAGGCGGGTCACCGCCACCGCCGCCGCCGCCGTCGTCGCCGCCGCCGGGCT
>JARFNZ010140418.1:0-10542 GCA_031763405.1 Balanus nubilus
CGCTGCGATCAACTGGCCGGGAAAAAAACTCCGAACCGATCGTGCCTTGACCATTGTTATTAGGGTATAGCCCTTACAGAAGCCGTGAAAGGCTAGACAGAAAGTCTAACAAAGCAAAAGGATGTCATCAAGTCTTTTCCCAGCGGTCTGGACTCGGCAGAAGTTTTCGAGGAAACGCGTCACATTAACCACGGAGCTCAAGCGTCTCGGGAGTCATGGTGTCATATTCGAACGGCGCCCGAATAAATCTAATGAGGCAAGGGAGTGAGAAATGAGATAAAATAAAAATGTTAAAATGTTAAAAAATCGACAATATACGCTGAACCGGAGTTAAACAATTTGTCTATGTACTTGAGGCGAATAGTTTTTAACGTTTTTATGTAAACACCCTGTATATTAGCGGTCAATTCTCCATCTCGAAATTCGAAATCGGGAAATCCAAATATCGGTTGTACTCGTTACTCGGCACATTAAACATTTTACTGCCCGATGAATGGTTAATATTTGTTTGTTCTATACCATAAAAGCTCATATATTGCATAAAGCGAAAGCCTACTTAATATATTGATTTTTCGACGGCGCACTAAAATATTTTTCACTATATAATTTGTAGTCCAGTGATTTCTTAAACGCCAATTCATGCACAAAAACATGATAATGCTGACTGTGCACGGAACGCTCGCCTCCGAAGCCGGACACGGCGGGATGGAAATAAGAGCGGAGAGGAGCATTTCTGGCCGTGGTCAACGCCACGTAACTATTGCCAGCCCAGCTGTACATACTGCTACAGCTGCTGTCTGAACTGCGGGCCGGTCCGGTCCACCCAGAGGTCGGTGGTGAAGGTCAGGGCGGGACAGGGGCCGCCAAACACTGCACAGCTGTAGGGGCAGGTGCAGGCGATAACCACACCCACCGCCGATCACAGATATATTCGATCGCTCCAGTGTGATTCAGTCGGTGCGCATTCGATGGCATTGAGCCCACTGTTACGTCATCCAACGTCATCAAGGTCATCCGAGATCTGAGGTCGCATACTTTTTTTTGCAAATAACTCTTGAAAGAGCACATATTTACGCATGAAAATAGTACCAAAGTGTTCGTCTCGTCAAGACACATCGACTTTTTGGAACATGACTTGGTGCGGATACCACATTTACCTTGACCTGAAGTCAAATTTTGAAATTGACCTATTCTGGTCCCAATAAATAAGCCACAAAGTACCTTAACGAGAGAAACACGAGTGTCGAAAGTTATGTCCTTCCTTCCATAGTGAAAGTTATTCGCCAAAAGATTTTCCCTTCTGAATCCTTAATCATTGACCTGAGCTTAAATCTGATGACAGCGAAAGATCATTTAAAGATATTTTCAGTGTTTTTTTACGGTTTCTTTCTGGCTATCATAGCTCCCGAGATAATCGACGGTTTTAAAAGCGATCTCCTATCAAGACTGACCTGACACAAAATAACTTTGTAGTTTCGATAGTCCTTGTCACGAGCATCTGTCGCCGTTTACCGCTTGTCACTACGTTACGCGGTTTTCGAGAACAAAGAGGGGATGGAAATCACCCTCCTCCACACGAAATTGGTATTCGGTGCGAGCCCCCAGCAGTACACGGGCTAACCCTGTTCCTTACGGGCGGCCAGAAAACCAATTCCCTACGAGGGGGCAGATTCTGTCCCCCCCCCCCAAAGATCTCGAGATCTTGCACACCGATTTTGATGTAACAAACACCATTTCATGCGCTATGATGAGATCTTCCTATGCAAGTCAAAAATTTCAGCTTTTACCAAAAATAGGGGACTTGGGCCAAAAAATAGGTAAATTTGGGGTATTTTTGAAAGGTCATTGTGATCATGTTTTTCAACCGACTTCTGATCAAAAAAAGATTTTGAACATCCAACATATAAGGTCTATAACATTAAAACATGACTTCAAAAAACGAAAAATCACAGGCACACACAGGAATTCCAGAAATGGGGAAGTTCTGTAGATTTTGTCGGGAGTTTATGGGGATTTTTCCTCAAAATTTTGGGTTTGCTAGGAACGATATGATGTTATATCTTGTTTGAATAGCTAAAAATCCTGGCACTAATGGTTAAGTTTGATGTTGTGTGTAGGCGGATCCAGGTAAGCAGCATGGGGTACGACCAGCCCGCACTAGTGAATATCACCTCCCATGTTGTGTAGCTGAGTACGCCTCTGCCAAAAACATGTGCGTTCGCAAGTATCTTACATGTAGGTTGCTAGGGAGGTGCATTTGATACATTGATTGTGCCGTAGAACACCACAGAAGAAAGTTAACACCAGGATTTCGTTCAAACCCGTTAAATCGTGACAGAAAGACTCCCAAAAACGAGGGCCTGGCGCCGCCTATGCCGGACCGATTTTGCTAAAATGTTCACACAACACTTCCCATTCTAGTCTAGGGAAGGCCATCAAGTTTCAAGACGATAAGCCTAACGGTTTAAGAGTGACACTCGAAAAACTACTGGGGGATGCGAAATCTACCCCCCCCCCCCCGCGGGCAACAGTGTTAATCTCCATTAATACTTTCTTTCAGTTGACACATCAACTTCAGGGGGAACACCTATGCATCCGTTGCATTATAATCTAAATGTTAAAAATCGGTCAATATTCGGAGTTGAAAAAGTTGCATAATACCAGCCTTTTAATCGCGCAACATCATCTAAGGCATTATATCAACCTCGCGATGTTCCAAATTAGTTTTTTTTCTCCTGTGCACAGTGTTTTCCAGTGCAGGTTAGCCAAATGGCTCGACAGTCAGCACTGAAAGCTATTGTGGCAGGACAGTTGCCCACAGCGCCATCTATTCACCTGGTACTAGCGCCACTGCGGGCAAAATTTAGCACTAAAGTAGACATCACGAAACCCCGAGGACGAGCGGTCCGAGCCAGCCTGATACATATAGATCGGGAATAGGTGAACAGTCACGGCGGACGGGAACACCTTCCTCTAATGACTCAACCGCTTCAATTACTCAAACTCAATCTAAAAGGGATGTGACCTACACATAGATTCAGTGGCGTCGCCACCGGGGGCCCTGGAGGGGGGGGGGGGGGGGGGGGGGCGGCCCCCCCCCCCCCAGGTTCGCTCTTACCCTCTTCACCCCCCCCCCCCCCCCAGTTTCGAAGGATTCTAACATAAGCCCTATGGCGCCGGCAACCCCAGATCCCTCGCTGGCTCCCCCACATGCCTGGCTGGCCCCGCACTAAAAATTTCGTGGTGACGCCCCTGCATAGATTACGGAAACGAAGTGCAAAATCATCCGTCCCAAGTATCCGAAATTACGAAACAGGGCGAGCCGTAGGCTGTAGTTTGATACCATACAAGACTGTTGTTAATATGGAACGCAACTCACCTCACAATCGAAATGGCTTGTTTTTCCGTTCAGTGCAGTTAAAGAATGCTGACATATTGAAGCCAAAGGCGCCAGTGTTTATCAAAGACGTATATTGCTAGACTCGGCATATGAACGAAGTCTCCCATAAATGCGCGATAATTTCTTACTATATCCGGTGAACAAGTGATTATGTAAATGTTATGACTGAGTTGGAGCGATTTCGTAACACAACTGTAAACTTCCGTTCACATTTCCAGTCTAAACACCGATAACGTGACACTTAACTGTATCGAATTTCAGCTGAGATTGAAGAATGCCTCTGTTGCACTTTAGCGAGTTGCTGTTTAAAATTTCCGCTGACATTTAAGAATGCTTCTGTTGCATTTAACGAGTATTTGGGAACAATGAATTGAAGCTCCATCAGTGCACTGTGGGCGTTTTAGACGGTCTAGCCTTCGAAACTGATTTTTTTATATCAATCGACTGTAAAATGTCCATGCATAACCAACAACACAGTAATTTGATCGACCGATGTTTTTTCATGTAGAAATGGGACCTCAAACACAAGGTTTCATATCACCTTTCACAAAATCCAAAGATTTTAAGATGATAAAATCTGAACATATGTCAGAAACCGAGGTATGAACATCTTCAAACCAAATTTAAAAGCAATATCTTTATTTTTGACGGAGTAATGACTTTATAGGATGTGAGGAAACTGATGGCGTCATTTCACTTGCGATTTTTGGAATTTCTAGACAACATACGAGAAAATGAATCACACCACTGGATTTCTGAGCAAAATTGGTTCCAGGTACATGTGTCTTTTATTAAAGAATACTTATTTCAAAATCTGACGAATTCTACGCCTAAAATGACCCATAAAACATGTGTCACATGACTCATGTTTTTGGGTATATTGACCTTTTTGTGACCTGACCTTGACCTTGACCCGCACTTAGTATGAGGACTATACCCATGTGGTATCTCCACCTAACGTTTGAGAGTACTTTGGCGCAGTGTTTACCCAGAGCTGCGCATGGTGCGGTCTCCACGTAACGCGAAAACACACGATTTTTACCTTTGACCTGACCATGACCTGACAAGTGACCTAAATAAAGACAAATTCAAGTATGCTTTAGGTGCGTCTTGTTGAGTGCTTTCGAATGCCGCCTCGCGTGTCTCGATGCGATCATTAGTTCCGGTGATAATCTGGGTTGGGGCACTTTTTGCTCCTCCCCTCCCCCCGTTAATGGTGTTCGGCTCCCTCCCCTCCCCCCGTTAATGGTGTTCGGCTCCCTCCCCTCCCCCCGTCAATGGTGTTCGACTGAGACACTAATCAATGGCAGGTTCAATCGCATAATATCTAGGCTACAAGTTTGACCCCAACTGTATATGTTGCAAGCGATCCTAGCGTTCCAAAAATCGTGCAATATATCCGTTTTCAACACAATATGTATGATGTATTGGCTTCCTACTGCTGTTTTTCTGGTTGACGTACGTTGTAAGGAACATAAGTTATAGTGGTTTTAAGTTAGATTTGCAAGGCTAAATCGGCTAAAACGCCCACCGTGCAGAGGCAGCGGAAGAGGGAGGGGGGGGGGGGGGGGCACAATGTTGCGGGGACCAGTATACGGTTACGCCACTCAATAAATTTGCCGGTGCACCCAGGGAAACATATATTTTTGCCTCCATTTGACTAATAAAAAGCTTGTAACACATTTGCAATAGCCTCAAGGGCCATGCAAGGTCATCTGCCGTCCTGAGGGAGTCTTCGGTTAGCACGAGAGCTTTCGTCAGGTTCGAGGGTGCTCTCCGTAGAATGGTGCAGCAGGGGGCACTCAGACCGAAAAGGGGGCCGACGCCCCCTCCCCCCACCGGGGGGGGGGGGTTGTGTACTGCTTTGCCCCCCTATCCGAAAATACAATCTGCCGCCACTGAGTTCCATACCATCACCAAATCTCCTCTGCTTTCCACCCGCCCTGTTCGACAAAATACCCGCGCCTCGCATGTTGTGGCCGATGTTTGCCGACGTTGGTTATCTGCATTAATCACTATTCTAGCAATAATCTATGCAATTAGCGGCGCCTAAGGCGGACGGACTTCCACTAAAATATGGGCAGCGTTGCTGGGTTCGGGTCACACACGCTCCTGAAGTGTCAGTTTCTCTTCAGAATAAATGTCACGGGGGAACACATGGGTGGAACAACCAGCGGGGAACGAGAACGAGAACGTCACCGAGCTGTATTGGACGCTCTCTGACAGCCCACACCAGAGGTCACTCACCACCAGGGCACTGCACCACTACAGCACTATGACACTATGGGGCTACGTTACTACAGTACTACAGCTCAGAGCCGCCACAAGGTCGTACCACAGCCCGGAAACTGGCTATCGGGTCGGTCTCATCACAGAGTTGGTGTCTGGTCACATAGTTAGTGGTCATCTGGAGGGGTATGACCTCTGGACGGACGGGACGGAGCACACGTCTCTCTCCGGGGGGAGGGCGAGGGGGCACACGGCCCGGCGCCTACCATAAAGAAGTACGGCTCGGCCTCACTGTCCACGTCCTCTATCAGAAACAGAGGGTTGTACATGGCGGCAGAGGCGCGGCTGAAACGAGGCGCCAGACACACACACTGCGTGACGCCGCGCTGCAGGACAACACGACACACACGGCATGGCGCGACAGAGGGGCGCACGGCACGGCACAGCACTGCACGGGATGGTTCGGTACACGGTCATGGCACGACACGGCAGTCACGGGTACGGCATAGGTGGTCAGATGGCACGGCATGGATAGGTGACATGACATGGTACAGCATTACACGGTATGACGCACGACACGACACGGCACGACACGGCATGACACGGCATGACACGGCACGACACGGCACGACACGGCACGACACGACACGACATGACACAACACGGCACGGTAGGACACGACACGACACGACACGACATGGTATGGCACGGCACGGCACGGGCACGGGCACAGCACGGCACGGCACGGCACGGCATGACCAATGATCCATAGGACGAGCACTGATCTAGCATACACGAGCGAGCTCGTCTCGACATCAGTACAAGACAGCAGCTGGTGCTCCACGTCTCTATATGTGGCGCGGCGCGGCCCCGGGTCCATTGCCAGGGACGGACACTGACCACACCACACCACTGACCACACCATACCAGCTCTCGTCTCTCTCTCGGCCACGGCAGACTGGGGCGCCTCTGTCCGGGCAACAGACAGCGCGTCCAGAGCGGGCGACTGGTCCGGACAGCGAACCATGATTATATTCTACTATCAGCTTATGTCAGAATAGGGGAAACAAACCTCAAGATGGGCGTCGGACTCTCGTCTATAGTCGCTGATTTACCGTGGTCGTAGATGTAAAAGAGTTTATATGGTTATTTATCACATCCACCCGAGAATCAGGCGATCGTCTGAAGTAAGACCCTAACGCGGCGACCAGAGCGACACAGTCGAGGCGGCTGTTAATAAACAAAACTAGTTAGCGCTATTCAGAGAACTAATAGACTAATGAGCAGTCTGACGAAACCCAGCAGCAAGACCACTGGGCTCCAGAATGGTCACCAATGGCCTCTGGCAGCTTAAGTTTCAGTAAAATAGTGCTAAAAACGGTGGCAGAAGCCCGGATGGCATGCCTGACGGACCAATAGTGTCGGAAATAATTAGGTACCAGGGACGATGTAGCCAAGGGGGGGGGGACATGGGAGCCAAGCCCCCTCCCCCCTGAACGATCCAGTTTACACTAGATAAAATGGGATTCTGCGGAACTTTTAATATAACGCCTACGGCGTTGAATGGAAAGAATCGAGTTGCAAATTTCAACCGCACCCCCACGGTCTGTGAGTGTCCAAAGAGTCCAAATGAGTGTCTGAAATATTAGGAAGTCACTCTCAGAATCTCTCGCATGGCTATTTGGTACTGGCTATTCCAGGAACTTGACGGTAACGGATGATACGCGCAATATAATGGTCAAAAACGGTGAAGCAAGCCATAGAGCTTACCACTTAGCAGTAGGAGCCATGGTGCGCTCACGTGTGGTCATTGTGTAACACACGGCTGGGCGAAACCTGTCTGCCTTGGGACAGGACCACGCGTATAAGGCGCCCGCCGGCCGCTGTTCTAGGGCCGGCCCTCACAAGGAGACCCACGTGAGACCCACGTGACCTGAGGTACTACTGACCGGCCGATCACGTTAAAAAGCATGGTGGATAAAAAACGAAACTTATAGTTTAAAGAAAAGCTACGTGGCTGATTGTTAAAACTGAAACAAAAACGTAGAGACAAAAATAACTGAATGGAAAGAGATACAGAGTTACAATATCCAAAAACAAAACAAATAATTCGAGATTCGCCGCACTTGATCCATGCATTATATGTGCAATTTGTATAATTACATAGATCAGCGTATTTACACCGGTTTGAGACGTTCCGAAATCAACTGTGTCATTAAGCGTGTCTAAAAACGCACAGAGACAACCTACGCGAGTCAACTAATTACCACAGCACGTGAAGCCTATGCACCGACACCTCCAGCCCTTCTGGCTTATACTAGTACTACCGAAGTCACAACAGTGTCCCTTCCCTGGACGACGAAGCGCTGCTGTGCCCTCTAAAACAACCTCTGCAACCCAACCTCCCAGCCTCCGTTCACGTAGCCGGAGAGTCGATTGTCAGCCCTCTACTGAGACTGGTACGGCGGTAGGGTGGACTGGTATGGCGGTAGGGTGGACTGGTACGGCGGTAGGGTGGACTGGTACGGCGGTAGGGTGGACTGGTACGGCGGTAGGGTGGACTGGTACGGCGGTAAGGTGGACTGGTACGGCGGTAAGGTGGACTGGTACGGCGGTAGGGTGGACTGGTGGTACGACGATCGGTGAGACGGGACACGAGCGATGAGAGAGAGAGAGAGAGTGGGAGGGGCGTCAACCCTTTCCGCCACCGATAGCAGGAAGCAGCGTGATTGCCGACTCCGCGAGGCAGGTGAGACGGTCCACCACCGACACTACAACCAGAGCACCACAGCAGCCGAGGGAGGGCAGCCACGGACACAAACACTTGAAATAGGCAATGACACGGGTCGGTTCCCAGTCGAAACCGACGCCAATCGGAGACAAATGGGAGTAGGTACAAGAAACTTTAGGGATCGTGAATAATTGCAATTACATTTAAGCCTAAAAGTTGCAAAAACAAATATATTAACTTGCTCCTTAGTAAAATTACCATCTGAGCTATTAACACGGATGGGTGCTTAGCTGCCAACTTCTTTGGCTTGGCTTCAACTTACCAGGACGTAACCGAACCAAGTTATGCTTAATTGTGCCAAAATGGGGCGAAAGTTTTGTTTTCATTAGTAAATGCAATGGTACAAACCCGAAGACAGTGAAATCAACGGAAATGTGCTTTCCGTGATCATTACTCGAGAAGTAGATTATTCGAGCGATTTAGATTCAATCAACATCAAACGATGGACGACAAATTTACGTTCATCTACTCGACGGCAATTTTTGTCACCGTTTACAACAACAGGCGCACATACAGCGAACGCCATTTGCGCATCGCAATATTTCAAGTGTCGTGTCCGAGGTTATGTGACAGAGTGAGAAATTGCGCGTGCCGGGTCACAGTAATGCCGAGTTTACATTGGGAGTGCCGGACGCCGACGGACGCATCTGCCCTCGTCACTGTACCGGACCGCAGTCCGCCGAATCGAAGTTGAATTTGGGGAATTATAATACAAATGCAAATCAAATTGGCAAACTAAATTCAACTTTGATCCGCCGTGCCGGCGCCCCGTACAATGGCAGGTGGCAGATGCCTTTCGGCGTCCGCACCCGCATTAAAGCGGCTGGATCGGTGACGGACAGCCTGACTGCGAGGCGGCCGAGAGCGGCGACTCTTACTCTGCAGAAGGCCAAGGCCGAGTGGACATCGGTGACCCCGTTGTCCCACATGTCTACTGTGCAACCGAGGGCTGAAAGAGAGGCACAGGGGGCGCGTTCGGAAGGGCGGCACGGGGGGGGGGGGCGGGTCGCGGTCGGCGGGCCGTGCGGCGGAGGACGTCCGCCCTCCTCGGCCCGGCAGCTGGACGACAACCCCGCGCCACGGTCCACCACAAAGCACCAGACCGGGGTACAGGGCACAGAGCACAAGGCACAGAGTACAGAGCACAGGGCACAGGGCACGGAAGACACAGCGGCACCCAGCACGACACGCTCAGGCCGGCGCGGCGGCGGCGGCCCACCTACCGTCAGGCGATCCACAGACGAGAGATGAGCCCACGCCCCGCCCTGAAGCAGACCACTCCGTGAGCCACGCGCCCCACAGCGCCACACGCCCCTGCGCCGCCGCCGCCGTAACGCCGTACCGCGACTCGCATCACACGCCAGCCAGCCAGCCGGCGGCCGGACAGACCGCCGCCGTGACGGCCTGTCGAGCCGTCACGGCGTGAGCCCGGGTGTGATCCTACCTGGAACACGGCGCTCAGGCCGGAGCTGGCCGGACGGAGGAGGGCCGCGCTGGAGTCGTCCCCGATGTAGAAGCCGGCGGCGGGAGCGCTGCGCAGACCCTGGTAGCCGGCCTCGAGCTCCGTGTAGGACATCCCGGGGGGAGGTCAGTCTATCAGTCTGCCGGGACAGACGGACGGACGCGCCGGGTAGTGACGAGCGGAGACCGACACCAGAAACACGGAGACACGCGCCCAGAAGAGACACACGGACGGGCACGTGGAGACGGAGACGGAGAGAGAGAGAGAGAGGCATTCACCCACACCTAGAGACAAACTGACCGGGACAGGCAGAGACCCGGACAGTCAGTCAGGCAGGCAGGCAGGCAGGCAGGCAGGCAGGCAGGCAGGCGGACAGACAGACAGACAGACAGAGTGACAGACAGACAGACAGACAGAGTGACAGACAGAGTGACAGACAGACAGACAGAGTGACAGACAGACAGACAGACAGACAGACAGACAGACAGAGTGACAGACAGAGTGACAGACAGAGTGACAGACAGAGTGACAGACAGACAGACAGAGTGACAGACAGAGTGACAGACAGAGTGACAGACAGAGTGACAGACAGACAGACAGAGTGACAGACAGAGTGACAGACAGAGTGACAGACAGAGTGACAGACAGACAGACAGAGTG
>JARFNZ010140429.1:0-10541 GCA_031763405.1 Balanus nubilus
GGGGGCGCAATGCTGGCGCTTCGGTCGGATACCGAACTGGGGAGGATTGGACGTGGAAGCTTATGGTCAATGACAAACGTACTAGATGTTACCTTTAACGAAACGTATAATATATCACATACTTTGTGTCAAAGAAATTAAGCCCTCATGTGAACCTAACATTTAACTCCATTAATCATTATGCTCGGGCCAAGAGATTAAGTCTAATTACAAAGAAGCCAGGCCGCTACAGACGCGCCTTTAAGAGAAAGCCGCTAAAAGCTATGTTCAGAGCCATGGCGCACCCAAAGCGAAGGCTCTGCAGCCAACGAGCAAAGCACGGTCCCTATAATACAGCCTCTTAGCGCTCTAACATAACACATCACTCCGCAGCCAAAGCTCACAGCCACACAAGAGCTCTCTCAGCCCAGAGCCGACTCTACGCTCTACGCTTAGAGTCTACACAAAACAGACACCGTAGCAGAGCAGCTATGAGCCAGCAGACGCTGCGGCCCATTCTCGACAGAAGGAGAAGGTACACTAGACAGCGACAGAATAACTGCGCAGCGAAAAGGAAATACAGAGGGGAAAGACAGAGTCATAGAAGGCAGGACGAACAGGCGGCAACACGGGCGTCGCACAGAGACAGACATCTACGCCCTACATGGCGCTACTCTACGCACCTCTACAGCGCTACTCTACACAGCTCTACATCGTGATCTACGCCGTTGTACAACGCATTCAACACACACGCACAGGCACACAAGCACACGTTCACAGTGGCAGGTTGGTGCCTAGCCCTAGTCCCTTTGGTGCTCAGCCCTAGCCCCCGGTGTCCTGCCCCAGCCCCTGATCATAGAGGAGTGAAGCCCCAGGAGGGAGTCGACCCCCCCCCCTCGCCCGGTGTCCCACTGGAGGGCGATGCATACAAGTCTACCCATCCGGCAATCAGGGAAGTGACGTGCCTTTGGCGTCGGTTTCGTCGTGTTTTGTCAAGCATGGCGTGGGGCGTATCATAGCGCGTAGTGCTTTTAGGGAACATCTTATTTAAAAAAACAGCGGGGGGACTGTGTCGATGTGGGCCTCAGTGAATGAAATAGCTATGAAAGGCGTCTTTTAGTGTTTTTTCCAACAAGAATTCGGAAAACGAGTTACCCAGAATTAACTTCACCCGACTGAATGCACATTTGTGAGAGCATAACCACAAAAGAACACTTCAGCATACTCTACACCCTCATCGTTTGGCCCTACCGGCTCACCGTTTTTCCCTACCGCCTCACCGTTTTACCCTACCGTCCCGTCATTTTTGCCCTGACCGGAGCCCTGTGCCATCACCGGCTTGTCCGACATCTACCCATCGCCGCGAGCCCAGCGGTGCCTGGCGGCCACCCCGGAAGCCCCAGCGGTGTTGACCTCTCCCCACCTCTCCCCCCCCCCCCCAGGAGGACCATTCATTTCCGGAAAGGTGGGACATAGATGGAGATCGATTTTCCCCTTAACCTGTCAATATATGGAAATAGGGTGAAAAGCAGCTAACGTTATTTATTTATTTAGCTTCGGAGACCGAAAATTGGCATGTTTCAACAAACATAACATTCCTCCTATTTTTTCACAGCATGACCTATCAAGTCCCTGATCATGTGGCGAGTTTCCCGCCATTTTACGCCCCCTCCCGCGCGGTCAGATCCCTTGTCGCTGGTGCCCGATGTGTTGCCGGGCGGCGTGGCGCCCGATTTAGCCCGCGGTCGGTTGGGAACATGGCCACTCTGGTCAGACGGCGGTCCAGGGGCGGCAGCCGCTCTGTTAGGCCCTTCCTTGGCCAGTGACGCCGCACACGAGACGAAATTCGGACCGGCCAATCAACTAATTTGACCAGGGATGTTTTAGACCTGGATGCGCAGAAAATGTTTTCAACAAGAATGTCTTGTCGAGAGATTCCCTAATTTAACTGGCATTATGCAGGGAGGTGCACTACAGACCTGCGAAGTTCTTCGTACCAAGTGATGTGGCAGAAATTTATAACAGATATCTCACGCAATTATCTTACAAAAACGTTACGTCTGTGTTCTTTACGCAACCCTCTCAGTTAACCTAAGCTCAAATCTACAGTTCAATTCCCCATCATACATCTAAAGAGATGTCGAAAACTCATCAAACTGATAATATTTCGCCACGCCACCACTACATCATCGGTATCAAATTCGCGCTCATTCACACATCTACAGCTCCGTCACCCACTACAGGCCCGCAGCCGCCGCGGAAAAAGTTTGGCGCCCGTCGGGATTCGAACCCGGCCTACCTTTGCAGTCGTCTTCCTCGACGGTGGTGTTGCTCTCTGTGCTCTCCTTCACGTGCGAGCCGTCACCCTTCTTGGCGACGATGCTGCGGCCTAGCGGGGCACAGGGCACAGGTCAGGGCACAGGTCAGGTCACAGGTCAGATCACAGGTCAGATCACAGATCAGACCACAGGTCAGGTCACAGGTCAGACCACAGGTCAGGTCACAACTCATATCACAGGTCAGCGGCAAGGTCAGATGCAAGATGCCAGGTCAGAAATCTGACATGAGCAGTGGAGAAACAGCGGGTAGGCGCGTTCAGTGAAGTTCAGGGGATGTATTTGTAGGCGGTATGAGTAAAAATCAGATCCCTTTGTACCCTCCAAACAGCCGGTCCTCCATCCTCTGACCCGCCCACGTTAACCCGGGCATGACAAGGTCGAGTCACAAGCATGAGCACTAAACAGGTTGAAAAGCAAACAAAACTTTATTCTCGCAATGACCGAAATGCTTATAGGAGGTCGCACAAACCCTTCCTCAGCTTTTCTCCTCACCCTACTCTTTTAGCTAAATGTCATATGTGTAGATCATTCCGCATCAATAATATTTCTAAAGCATTTCGCAGTCAAGTTGTTCGCTGTGAGAACTTTCTTTGAAACCCTTATTCAAATGAGCGAGTGGACTTTTAAATAATAAATCACTTTTATCGCTCGGCTGCTCAACTTAAAATCATGACAACACTCTTGGACAGCAGCTGAATTCGATGCATTTGAAATCTTTTGATTTCCAGACCACTGTTCCCGACACATTCCGTCATCGGATTCTTAACAGACGCCGGAAAATTTCCCCGTAAGCTGAGCGGCTTAGCCAAACGAACGATTCCAGTCTCAACATCGGATGAAAAGAGTTCCAAGAACGCGTCATCGTCAAGAATTCAAGCTAGCCAGCTGCTGTAGCGACGCTTAGCGGCAATAAGGCGACGCGACTCACGTTGCCATGGCAACGCCGAACGCTAACATAGGCAGACTTTAGCTGGCGGACACAGACACCGCCCGAGGCGGAGTTTTGTCGTTAAGTTCGTCTGTGGGACATGGGTGATACGGGTTTTACACCCCAGAGGGAGGGGCATGGGTGCTGGGGATTTGATATCCTAGAATAAAGTGATGGGGCTTATACCATTGGAGTATGTGAATGCAGGAATATCTCTCAAAAGTGTAAACTGATAGTTGGTGAAGGTGAGAAGTCGCATGAATTTTATTCTCAGCAGCGCGTATAACATGCCGCGTTCTGTCCATTTTGCGCCAGTCAATCAGGTTCATTATAGATGCGATCAAACACAGTATGGGTCACCCCAAACACGGCTTTCAACTGAGTCACAACGCAAACAATACGGCATTGATTTTACGCACAAACACTGCATCTGGCTTGACCCACACACAACGAGAAGCTGTCGAATTCAGTGGTCTGGCAACGCCCAACTCTATCACTCAGTGGTACGGCAGCGATGCCAGCCATCTGGCAACTTAGCTGACAGATCTGTCTCCGACCACCGTCCAACTCACTGGAGAAGTTCCGAGTGGCCAGCATCGTCGTCAGGATGGCCCCCTGCGACGCAAATGACGTCATTAGCGGACTGCGTAACAAACGCATACACGAAGCATCATAGTCAGGAGAGAGCCCTACGCCGTCAAATGAGTGTTGAGTGTAGCACACTAAATATTTGAGGCTAACACACTAAACATGTTCGCCCGTCTAAATGTCGCACCCGACATCATACGCTAAAAACACACTGATGACAGGAAATACATATTTGCGGTAGTCCCTTATGATAAATTGGTTCACACTAAGTGCCGCCTTCGATATCGTGAATCCAGCGCATATTAATTACGTCCGAAACGGACCACCGATTCCAATACCATATTTTCCCATCACATTTCCCATCAAAACCGATCGCGTGCGTCACAGTGCGTCATTCACTGGAACTGGAACGCCTCCGAGCGCCGACCGTGGAAACCAAGCCATCCAATAACCTCTTATCAAACATCCAATAACCGGTCGGCTTCATAACCGACCACTCGTGTGTTAATGTGGCGGCGCACGGAGGCCCGCCAAGAAAACACACGCGCGTGTCTATGTTTACTTCACTCATTGTTACACGTATTGATGTCAAATAGAGGTTCACTCGTCCCTTGCTTGGTAGCGTAGTGACGTTGGTAAACTATTATTATAAACTATGTTTGCTTAAACAAAAGTAGAAGCACAAAACGACTGCTTTTCAAGCAAATAAATAAATTTTAGCAGATTACGGCATTTCCGACAGTCAAGCAGTACTTGTGAGAATTCAGAAGCATATGTCTAAATGTCACAGGATTTATTTCCTTGTCTTCACCGACACTGATCTAAATAATAGCCGCCAAGTTTCAAACATCACTACAATACGATGTTGTAAATATTTTAAACATCACTTTTGCGTCTTACATCAGGGAACTTGTAACCCTAACGCAAACATAAATAGATAAACAGATATTTCCTCAACACATGCAGAAATTCTCCCAACATCTCCACATTACTGCACCCAACATTTTTTTCTTCACACACAGCGACATTCCCCCAGCATTTTACCGCAGCTCCTCAATCAGTATGCGGTCAGAAGCCCCGCAGAGTCCCAAACTAACCCTGACCTTCAGCTGACCACCCCTGCCCCCCCCCGTCCCACTGTGCCCCTCCCCCTCCCCCCCCGACCCCACTCGACAGCGAGGCAGCACCACTGACCTTGAGTTTGCGCCTGGCGTTGAACTTCTTGAGACAGTCGACCGTCTGTTGGCGGTGCACCACAGAGGCCACGCGCTCGCGTTGCTGTAAAACACACGACACGGGGGTGATTAGACTACGAGCCAGGAGTGACCGCACACTCCACGAAGGAGTGAACACACACTCCACAAAGGAGTGAACACACACTCCGCAAAGGAGTGAACACATAATCCGCAAAGGAGTGAACACACACTCCACAAAAGAGTGAACACACACTCAACAAAGGAGTGAACACACACTCCACAAAGGAGTGAACACACACTCCACAGTAGGTCACAGGAGTGCCACTCTACAATGGAGCAGAGGAATGACACTCTACAATGGGACACAAGAGTGACCACACACTCCACGATGTTTAGAAGAGTGGTCATACACTCTACGATGGGACAAGCAAATACAGTCCGACCGTCTCACAAAAGATAAAGCTTACGGTTTACAATGAGTTATAAATAAATACAAATATGTAAAAATGCATACGTAAAAATGCATTGGCTATGACGAAAACAGCCCTTCGGGTTTCTGATTCATGGTTATACCTTATTTGATTGATGTGAAGTAAATTTCATGATGGGGCAACGTTCTCTCGGGTAATTGGTAAATATACATAATATACGGTGCACATGTCAGCTTTTTGTCGTTATTGATACGTATCATCAACAAATTGCACTCCCGAAATACGGGGAAGACATTGAAAAAACAAAACCATAAAGTTCTTCACATAGGCCTGGACGTTAAAAAACATGACACTTAAGACGCAAACATAGTCAATAGATTCCTGGCACGCAGTCATGTTGGACATCTGACTAACCCGGCAGATATAGGCGACAATGGAGTTAACCAACACTGCCGAAAGTTGGTGATGTCAAGCGAGTTAACTGGCGTTAGCGACCTGAGTTAGCGGATAGTTAGCAACGTGTCGGCGCATAGTTAGCCGATAGTTGGCGGGCATTGTCCGCGAAGCCCCCCCTCTGACCCCGGTTGGAAAGTCGTGTCTAGTCAACATAACTCAATCCCCACAATACCTCCCATAGACAACCTTACAACAGAAAGCTAGCCGCAAATCACCACCAAAGCGAACACCACCCCCAATATCTTTTAACGACGTCCTTATATTCTCCGGCCACGCGGCGGGGCGGGTCCGCCTCGTTCATATTTCTCCCCACCGCTCCTTACACCGGCAGCGTGCGTGCCTGTGTGCGTGATAAGCCAGCCCCCAGGGGCCATCCCCCCTCCCCTCCCCAACCCCGCGGCACCAGCCCAGTCGTGCAGCCAATATGCCGCCGCCTGGTGCCCTGGTAATGTCAGCCCGGCCCACAGAGTCGCTGGGTGGGACCGACCGCCTATTTACGGGCCTGTTTTCTCCACTGGGAGGGCCTCCGAGAGTGCTGCGCGAGACGGCGACAAAAGGCCGACATGTCACCAGACCGGGGCAGAAATGCGATATTTACATAGAGATGAGGGCCTAGATCACACCACTTGGTCTCCTGGGAGACCCTGGAGGAACTCAACCACAGGTAGTTGTTTAATTAATGTATGCAGTACTTCATCCATGTTTTAGTTATCCAATCTGCAGCGTTGTTCACGAAGGCTATTAATCTTTGTCATAATTAGCAAGAGTGAGTTTAAGTGAAATTACAAACTAAATATTTGAAAACCTTTTCTGTAAAAAAATATTGGAATTAAACACGCTATTCTCTGCAGCATTACTTCAGGCGTTTGCTACTAACGCCATCTAGGAACAGTAGTGTAAGGAGCGGCCCCGACTTCATGCTATGCGGTACAGCATCATTTCAGGCGTTTCATACTGGTGCCATCTAGGGACAGAAATATAAGTAGACGTGTGTGGCTGCACTTTGGTCCTCGGTCGTGGTTCAAAGCGTGTAACAGTGTATTATTCGTATGCGTCACCGTACTGAAGGATTCCTGCCCGTTCTTCACCCAGATCCAGGTGCGTTCAGGTGCTATTCACGCAGATCCAGGGGTGTTTGAACGCTGCTGACGCAGGTCCAGGGATGTTTAAGCGCCACTCACGCAGACCCAGGGGTGTCTGAGCGCTACTCACGCAGATCCAGGGATGTTTGAGCGCTACTCACGCGGATCTAGGGATGCTTGAGAGCTAGTCACGCAAGTATTCGTGTGTTTGAACGCTACTCACGCGAAGTATACTGTGTTTGAGAGCTAATCACGCATATCTTAGTGTTTGAGCGCTACTCACGCAGATCCAGGGGTGTTTGAGCGCTACTCACGCAGATCCAGGTGTGTTTGAGCGCTACTCACGCAGATCTTAGTGTGTTTGAGCGCTACTCACGCAGATCCAGGGGTGTTTGAGCGCTACTCACGCAGATCCAGGGGTGTTTGAGCGCTACTCACGCAGATCCAGGGGTGTTTGAGCGCCTCCGTGGCATTGATGCGCCGCTGCGGGTTGACGGTGAGCATCGAGTTGATGAGGTTCTTGGCGTCTGGAGTGACAGTGTCCCATTCTGGAGATGGGTACTGCGAGAAAACGGAGACACATCAGTACAAACGGAGACACATCAGTACAGGTCAGGAGTTGGCCCACACACTGGTAATGAAGCTGGGGTGTCCAATTCCAGGTCAGGTGATGGGAGCGCCTGTACTGTGAAATGAATACACGGTATAGTAGCACACAAATGGGGCAAATCTCTGCGTCAAACATTCAAATAATGACTAATGACACACAGGGCTTCGCAAGATTGAGCAGAAACCATGTCATGGCCGCTACAATAAAACATATATGCATCAGAAAAAATGAACAAGTTGCAAAACGACGGAAGACACCATCAGACAACTCTTGGCGTGACATGGCAACTGGATCACAGTAACTTGAAGACATCAGAAAACATAGGACATGAGCAGAAATAGCACATAAATGAGAACTCCTGAAGACGTCGTAATTATCTCCCTGTGAAAGGCCGGCATCACCGAAAGTTGGCCCCTTATGCAAACAGCAGCAGATAAATCTCTCTCTGGAGACGGTCCATTTTCGCGGCAAGAGCATTAGCCAAGTGAATAAACAGGACCCCAGGTGAGAGTTCTGAGAGCAGTGAGGCCATTAAAGCCGGTGCGTCACGGAGTCAAGCGAACTTCGTGAACATCGGACAGAAGCGGTGGCGAAGATCAACGGTCAGAGTGAGTGAAGTGAAACTGGAACACGAGGGGGTTAGGTAGAGGCATCTATACCTAGACAAAAAATAAAAAGTACTTGGGACAACAAATTGTGCTAAGATCGTGGAAGATAGCTTCTTATTTCATCAAACGATTTGAATGACTTGGTTTTTAACAGACACCGTGTGAACGGTACACCACATAGAACACCATAACAACGGTAGAACATAGAACACCACATAGAAGACCGACGTAAAAACCAGTCGATGCAGATATGATGCCCCTCTCAAATTTGGCGAATCGTTTGCCACTCCTGAGAAGCTGGCCACTTAGATTGCCATGTCAAACGGGGAGGCGCCATCTCACCGTACATTTTGCTAGAATATTAGCCGTGGATGAGACGCCAGCTTGTCCAAAATGGGCCGGGAGGATCAGACAAAATCAGGCATCAGGGACCAGATTCCCATCTGTGGAATTCTTGCGAAGATTCGTTACATTTTTTTTTTAAATCGGCATCGCCATCTTTTGCATAAGTAGACAGAATTTGCAAGTTGACTCGAGAACAACAATGATCTTTCCACATGAGAAACGCTTTGCAACTATTGATTTACATTCCCCTCGGAAACCTACAAAGATGAGAATGCCAAAATTCGCAAGTTGCCCGCCGAAGTTAAGAGTTAAGTTAAGAGTTTTCGTAAGTAGTGACACGATAATCACAAATGAACAACTTACAAAGAAAGCCTTTCGTAAGTCGAGATGGGAGTCCAGCCTCAGGAGTCAGGAGGGCGGACGCTGGGTTGATCAGGCATCAGGAGTCAGGACATGGATCACGTCAGGAGCCGAGGACTCGCCTCGACACAAGGTCAGCCAGGTGTTACAACCTGGAACACGACTCAACAAATACAGAAACATTGGTCACACGGTCAAGTGAAAAGTACAAAGGGGGCTGTGTTGCCATGGAGATAAATTATAGCTGAATTAAAATTATAATTGAAAAAATAAGTTGAACGTTACACTGGCCTGAGAGCTACAGAGAGCCGCACGAACTGTGTATATATTATGTAAAAAAGTGTGCATCATACATCGTGCCAATACATACTTTTCGTTCCAAACGAATGCGTTGAGTAGCGCTATGGCGTGCAAGAATCTTAAATCATTGAATGGCATTACTAATTGCTTTTACAGGCAGACCAATTGAAAGGTGGCATGTGTTGAGGTTTAATGAATTGGATATTTTATACTTTAGCAAAGACCATGTCTTGTACATCTAACAACCCACATACAAAGGTTTCAAAGAGTACATGGTTTAATTATTTGCAACAATACAAGCTCCTGTTCCTAAGGCTATCGCGTCGCAGTAGAAAAGATAACTAGACAATATAACTAACTAGATGGATTCCACTAGCCAGAATTAAATAGCTTGTATTCAATCTCCACAGTAAAAAGGCATAACAAAGTCCTCATGTTTTACTTGGGATAAACACTATCTCGGAAATCCACACAAAGCGAGAAGTTGAGGCTAAATTTACAGAAAGTAGCAATGCTACATATTGATGTCCAATTCGTTCTGACAACGTGCAATAAGTTGTCCACGGTTCGGCGGTTGGCGGTAAAACAAGTCGTCGATTCTTCCGCATCATCGAAGTTGGAAATTATTCCAGAGATCGGCATATATAATGAGAATAGCCTCCTTAGTTTGGATAAATAGCTACCGAGCAAGCTAACTACACCGTAACTCTTGCAGGTCGAGAAGCCTGGAGTAAAGTCCCAAATTTTGAACTGGCTGGGCTGGGTCCCTATTCCAATCCCCATCCAGTGCTTATATGGTCCCCGATGGTACATCAACTCAATCCGATACGGCATTTGGCCTGGTCCTGACCACGAGAAGTACGGTTTTCAGTTTGAAATAATCCCCGAGCCCGATACAGACTGATCAGGCGGCCAAGCAGGATCTCCTGTTCAGTCCGAGACCAGGAATCTAGATCTGAATCTCCTTGTCCTCCAGACCAGACCTCCTTGTCCTCCTTGTCCTCCTTGTCTGCCTTGTCCTCCTTGTCTGCCTTGTCCTCCAGACCAGACTCCACGCAGTGCCGTGATGGCGGTTTGAGGTTTTACCGCTCCCGGACCGCTCTGCTATCGGCGTCCAGCCATACGACATGTCGGCCTGATTTATCGGTCCCAATCCGGTCTCATACGATCCCCCGTAGCCTCCTGTCTGGACGCAGAAAACTCTCCGTCCGGGCCCAATACGGTACCTACCCGGTCCCCCGCGCCACGCCAGTTACCCCGTCCCGTCCCGGTCCCGGTCCCGGTCCCGGTCCCGGTCCCGGTCCCGGTCCCGGTCCCGT